>JARQOC010000004.1:442089510-442232433 GCA_033576535.1 Allobates femoralis
ATTGGAGTAGAATTTTCTTGCAGTCTTTTCCATCATATTGTTCTCTTTTGCACATCCAAATCCACTTCATACAATGAAGTTAACGCTGTCACTATAGAGAAAACAAGCCCAAGTGAAATAAAAAACAATTAAAACCAGCACATATGAATATAGGCATGAGAAGGGATGGGGAAAGGGAAATAATAAAATTCTCAATTTCTTTAGAAAAGAGGGAAAAAGTCGTAGGACAGTTATGGACAGTCTAAGAGACAATTACAGGATCATAGCATCTTTATAAGTATGGAGAGAAACTCAGGGTCTCGTTCAGGCCCTTTGGTGACACAGTGTCCAGCATCACAATCCATTTTAATTCCCTCTGGGCAAGTAGCTTTTTTAGATCACCCCCCCGATCCCACCATGTATTACATCTATTCCCATCAATTTAAGCTTTTAGGGTTACAATCATGGAACTTATAGAAGTGACGGGGTAGGGTTTTCAGTTCGGTGACATCTTTGATCTTCCTAGCACCGCCAATCTCCCTCACATGTTCGCCTATTCTCACTCGCAGCTCGCGTGATGTCAGACCCACATATATTTTTTGGCAGCCACATGTGGCATAGTATACCACGTGTGTGCTCCTACATGTGATATGATCATTAATAGTGTAGGTCCGACTACCATCACTCGATGCAAAGCGTGAACCGCGAACACAATTGGCACAGACTAGGCAGTCGCCACAAGGGAAAAAGCCCCTGAGGGGAGGGCCAGCCCCAAAGATCCTTGGAATTGCTGGCACGTAGTGGCTTTGTACCAATAGATCTTTTAAGTTTTGAGATCTCCGTGAGGTCATCTGTGGACCTCCAGATAGATCACCCCTCAGTGATGGCTCAGACATGAGTACTGGCCAATGTCTCGCCAGGACCTTCCTCATTGTCTCCCACTGGTCATTATAGGTGGAGATGAACCTTATCACCCCAGAGTCATCCTTCTTTTTATCTCTCTCGGAAGGGAGGAGGAGATCATCACGTTTTGTGTTTTTAGCCCTATCATAGCCGGCTTTGATGCATCTCTGACTGTACCCCCGTTCCCTGAATCTCACTCTCAAGTCAGATGCTTGTCTCCGAAAATTGGCTTCGGTGGAGCAGATCCGCCTCATCCTCAAAAATTGTCCAACCGGGATGGCACGTATAGTGGATTTGACATGGGCTGGTGATGCGTGTAATAACGCTTTTACAGACGTGTCCTTGCGAAAGACATCAGTCTGCAAACATCCATGTGTGTCCACTATAATCTTAATTTCCAGGAAGTCGATAGACTCCTGGCTATATTTATAGGTGAGCTTGATATTGAGGTCATTTTGGTTTAGAGATGTCATAAATAAGTCGAGCTGCTCTGCCGTGCCCTGCCACACTATAAGCAAATCATCGATATAGCGCATCCAGCACTGCACATGGGCAACGGCCTGCCCGCCCCCGCACGCAAAGAGCCCCTTCTCCCAGTGACCCAGGAACAGGTTTGCGTACGAAGGTGCGCAGGCCGCGCCCATTGCAGTGCCGCGCTTCTGTAAATAGAAAAGATCTTTGAAAGTAAAAATACACGCAGCGGATGTAAAAATGAAGCACAAAGTCTCGCAGGGGATATAGCCTTTTTGTGTTATAATTGCAGTCTCCATCCAGCAGAAACTGAAGTTTGATCATATAGGCTGATCATAGCGCTTGGTGCACACTTGCCGTGACCAAGAGGCTCAGTGCATCATTCTATTCACTGGGGATTGACAGCTCTGACAAGCCTGCATTTTGTCCGCAGATAATGCTCACTTCAGTCAACCCAGTGCTGTCAATCACTAGTAAGGGATGTGGGAACAGGCAAATAAAGAGGGCAGAATATTGTATCGAGTCTCCTGGCCATACCATGGGTGCACAGAGCCCTCCAGTTAGCAAGTTTGATTAATCTTTTGTCTTTACAGAACAGACAAAGGTTGGGGTCACACATACCAATCTGCTTTTTTTGAGGCTTTAGAAAAACGGATCCGTTAAATTTAGGGTGCCAATAGTGTCTCCTAAGCTCCTGGCCGTTTTTTGGACTTAGTCATTTTGTCACCAAAAACACATATGCGTTAACGCATGGTGTCTATATGTACCATGCGTTATCGCATGCGTTTCCCATAAGGCCCCATGTTAAAAATATGCATGCCTTTTTTTACTGCACCCAAAAATGCTGCTAGCAGCATTTTTTGGAGCCAGGGAGAAGTCAATGACAAATGCAGCTACACCTAAGTGCATGAAATAATTATAAAGTGCACTTTTTAAAATGTATTTCATTATCCTCAAGGGGAGTTTATGATCAATCTTTGTCACTGTATACCTTTGGGGTTAGTAAAGTAAGGACTACATGATACAGTATATGGTATGATTTGATGCAGGGCACTATATAGGCTGACTTAGTGATCTGGATGATTCTGTGATGGTCAGGAGTCTCCCCCACCAGATGGAGTATTATGATTGGGGATCCTATACATACCCCATATGGATCATAGTATCAAACGTTAATGGGGTTGCCTTGCACGTATGAATGGATATTTAGAACATACCTTGAAACCATTATCATTGCCCTTAGTGTTTACACGGTTTAACCCTTTGGTGACTCAGATATAAGGGACATTGGGGTTTGACCCGTGTTCAGAAAATACCCCTATAGGAGACTGGATGTATGACGTGACTGCCCCCTAACAATAGGCCAATAATTTTTAGGGGTAGCCGTCGTGGAACGGGGTAGGTATCAGAACTAGGTAGGTATCAGAACAGGGAAAGGGTAGAACACACCATCCCTGTATGACGTATGTGTTCATAGACACTGGGTGTGGGAGAGCACCATTTTTTGTTATTTTAACAAATAATTCATTAAAAGTTACATTATAAATAGTGCACTTTATAATTATTTCATGATTTATGGGAGTCACTTGTTATCATATGATTTAAAGAGAAAAACACCTAAGTGCACCATCCGTTAACGCATATGCGTTTTTGGACTTAGAAAAAAAATTACAAGAATGATCCCAAAAACGGATGCCATGTGTGACCCTGGCCAAAGTGATTAAAACACTAAAAGTGTGTCTTTTATAGGGGTTAAATTCCCTATAAGGCTAATGGCCTGATTCAGGTAAAGTCACTTCTTTACTCAAGTCCTTTAAATCATACCGACAGGAAGAGAAAGCGTGAGTGTGGCTTGCCATTTGACGCCTTCTTTTACATATGAAGATGCTTCTTTGAGTCTTCTAATATGCAATATGGCCATTGTCTGATAAGCTGCACCCGCTCTTCCTCATCCTGTCTGTATGTTTAAAGGGAACCAACCACCTCAGATGACGTGTATAAGCTGTTAATACATGTCCCTGGACCCTACCTACACCATTGCAGCTATCTTTTTGCTAAGAATATTGATAACAGCAAACCGAAATAAACAGTTTATAAACTTACATGGCTTTAGTACATGAGGGCGTCTCCCTTGGGCTCCAGTACGAGAGGGCTGTGTCTCCAGCAGCCTGAGTGGCTTTCCTCCCCCTCCCTCTCTGTTTGCAGGACGTCACTGAAGGACGTGATATTATCTTATTGTGGGCGGGCACGCAAGCCAGCTCCCGTCCGTGCCCGCCCACAATAAGATAATATCACGTCCTTCAGTGACGTCCTGCAAACAGAGAGGGAGGGGAGGAAAGCCACTCAGGCTGCTGGAGACACAGCCCTCTCGTACTGGAGCCCAAGGGAGACGCCCTCATGTACTAAAGCCATGTAAGTTTATAAACTGTTTATTTCGGTTTGCTGTTATCAATATTCTTAGCAAAAACATAGCTGCAATGGTGTAGGTAGGGTCCAGGGACATATATTAACAGCTTATACACGTCATCTGAGGTGGTTGGTTCCCTTTAAGGCTACGTTCCCAAAATGAGCATTTGGTGAGTTTTTCATGCTGCATATTTTCACTTTGTCAAAAACAGAACATCCTACAGTGCCAGCGAAGTGAATAGGATGTATAGAAATCTCATGCTGACTTTGCTTTGTTTTTTGCTTAGCATAAACTGATCTGCTGTGTGTTTCAAATCTGCAATCTCTCCTGCGGGTATGCTGAGTTTTTTGAACAGATTTTCCCCATTGACTTGCATTAGAAGCAGAAAATCTGCAGGTAAAAAATGTACATGCAATTTTAGTGACTTTTTAACAAGCGGAAAAGCGTCAAAAACACATCAATACTGCATGTAATCCACACCAAAGTGTATCAATAAAGTTTTGTCAAAGTCAAACACCAGGAGCTATCAAAGTATCAAAAGCGCTTTATTTAAAGCATGATATACCAAGAGGAAACCAGAATTACAGTACCAAAAAACGCGTCAAAAACATGCTAAAAAATCTGCACACACAACGCAATGAAGAAAAAAAGGAAATTTTAAGTTATGCAATAGGTTCAGATATGGTGCAGTATTACTGCAACATCAAAAACTCACCAAACGTTTGTGGGAACACAGCCTCAAAGAACTAGAAAAAGTGATTTTACCTGATTAGTGCCGCTTAACATCTGCTGTCAGTATAAGGCCAGAGCGACACTGGCGTGTGACTCGCACACGTGCAATGTGAGAAAATGTGTACAATAGGACATCAATACTTGTGTGGTGAGGGGGTTACACCTGAGACCCCACCGATCAGCTGTTCCATTGCAGAGGGCTGTAGCTCCAACAACTTTATAGTGGCCATGGTTGGGTACTGCATATCTGTCACTTAGGCGGCCGTCACACGGTTCAATTTCTTGAACGATATCGTTTAAGCGATCTGCTTTTTGATCACTTAAGCGATATCGTTTGTGCATCGTTACGTGCGATCAAGCGATTTTACAATGTAAAATCGCTTAATCGTTACATCGCAGATTGGTGAGCAGGAGCTCATATCAAGCGATCATCGCTTGTTCAATCTGCTTCATCGTGGTGTATGACACCACGATGAACGATCTCCCAGCGGCAGAGCCTATGCCTGGAGATGGTATCTATGGTAAACGTCGGGTTACTAAGCGCCGCGCGGCGCCTAGTAACCCAATGTGTACCGTAGTTACCAGCAATTTCGCTGGTCCACATCGCTGGTGAGTCTGTCTGTGTGACAGCTCACCAGCGATGTGAGCGATATCGTTAGCGATCGCGCGTGCACGTGATCGCTTACAATATCGCTCTCGATATTGTAGCGTGTGACAGCCGCCTTATTTTAATCAATAGGGGACAACATGCAGTACCCGGCCAGTGGCCACTATTCCATCAATGGATCTGTCCTGTGCAGCTCTGCATCTGAGTAGTTTTGGCCAGTGGCGGCACTGGACATTGCTGATCAGGGGAGATGCCAGGTGTCATAAGGATAGGTCAATAATTATTATAATGATAACATTATAATGTTAAAATCGCAAACTACCCCTTTGATTGACAGAGTTAATTAACATTTTCCCCTTTTATTTTTATATCACACTTATTTTTCACAGGTTTATATAATTTGATTTGATTATTGATTGTGCTATGTATTAATTATGCAGGTCAACTTGGTGTGATTGAAGAACTGTCTACTTTCTACAGTAAAGTCTGTCCTACCATTGGAGCTCATATAACATACTGTGAACACTGGGTCCATCTACTGCAAGTTTTGAAAGACAGACAAAAAGAAGGAGATGTTCTTAGCACCCTAAGTAGGCTCTATCAGACGCTAAACACTGCCAAGTAAGTGTGGGCAACTTGTATGATGAAGTGATATAGGATAATTAGTGTAAAGCAGGTATGGATAGTAGAAAAATAGAAGTAGATATTATTTCACTTTTTATCTATGATCCATCTGAGTCCTAGAAAATAAATTTATTCTGGGGTAGCAGCTGCCATGCAAACATTTGTGTAAATATAATATTCAGATAAAATGGCCATCCGCTTAATGTATGAACATTTCAAATCTGCCGGCAAGCAAATGTAAGCCTCATGTATCAGACAAAATGTCAAGGTAAATACTCGGATTAAATCTGCACTAAAAATCCAAAAAGGATAAATACAAAATCATAAGAAAAGTATGTGATTTGAACAAATATTAAAATTTGGTGCTACTCTTTGCCTCACTTTACAATTGGATTTTCAGATTTACTATACACCAAGTGGTCTTTAATATTTTTACATGTATAGAAACATATTTTTTTCCACTAAAAGGAAATCTTATCAGCTGGTTTTCGCTATGTATTCTGAGAGCATCATACTGTAAGAGCAGAAGAGTTCCTCATACCTGGGATTTGACACGTTTTAGACTATGTTGTAATTTCAATACAATCAGTATTTTCTAAGCATGAGATTATCATTGCCTGACTTTGTTCTCACTTGCAGACCATTCAGGCTAAACTGTGCAACGCCACCTCCACCACTGATGTACCGTGTACAAAGAAGCTGCCAACCAGGGGTGTGGGTGGGATTTTACGCAGCTCAGATATCTGACCACTGCTACTACAAGTGCATCTCAATGAATTAGAATATCATCAAAATTAATTTATTTCAGTAATTCAATACATAAAGTGAAGCACATTTATTATATAGAGTCATTACACACAGAATGATCTATAATAAGTGTTTATTTATGTTAATGTTGATGATTATGGCAGCAAATGAAACTTACTAGCCAGATGCTGCAGGAATCCTTCCTCGGTGCTGGAGCTGACAGGCTGTGACTCTGCAGGTTGCGGCTGTTATAATCCTGTATGGAGGGAATTGTACGCAGATATAGACAGACGAGTGAGGCAGATTCAGGGTTCTCCGTGTTTACTTTCAAAGCTCTTCAGTACAGTTTACACTTCAGTTACAGTTCTTACAAGTCTCAGTACATGGGCACACTTTCCCCTCTGGGGTTCCCTTTACTCTCTGTAGCCAGGTCTCTCTCTCTGTGACCCCTCACTCTGTCTCTGTGTCCTTTCCGGGCTGTTAACGTTCTCTGGGTTCACTTGGTTGTGCGTGACTCCGGACAGTATGGCGGTGACTCGGGCCCCTGTGGGTCCTCCTGTTTGTCACTGAGCTGCCTGTCCTTTGGGGTAGGGACCCTAACATGTAGCTGTGGTCCCCCGTCGGTTGTTTGGGGATGCCGGGTAAAACTACAGTCCCCTTTAGAGCCGACACTCTACTCAGCCCAGCCTTCAGCAGTCCTCCTGTGTGAGGCTCTACCAGGCTCTCTCTCCAGTGTCTTCCAGTGTCATAGGAGGGCTACTCCGCCTGCAGTCGGTCGTCTCAGCTGTAAGTCTAGGGCCCGGGTATCACCGTCCCTCTCTGTCCTCTCACACTCCTGGGGATCTGGCTTCGGACGGGCGTTCTCTCTCCTCCGGCTCGCACTGGCTCGGTACAGATTCTGCGCTCCTACACCCTCAGTCTTCCAGGACGTGTGAGCCCTTCTTCCTGCTCAGCTTAACTCGACCTGCTGCTGTCTCTTGGCCTGTGCCGTGCTCCTCAGCCTGCTGCTGATCTGTGTCTTTACTGCTCGGCTCACTCTGGCCTACTCTTGGTCTTGTCTGCTCGGCACCCTGGGCCTACTGACTCCTTCCTCCTCCCCCTTCACTATTTCTACTGTCAGTCACCTGACTACATGTGTGCCCAACCCACTCCTCTAAATCCACCACCCCTTGCCTGCCTAGAGTCTCCAAGCTCGGGGCTGGATGCTACACTCTACTGTACGTGGGTTGTGTGGGCAGTGAGGGTGTTGTTGTGCAGCTGTCGTCCTACCTGCCTGGCTGCAGTTCCCTTTGTGGCCTCCTGGACACAGGGGCGCCACACAATAGCATCTAGTAGGGTACCTTTACACGCGGCTACATTTCTAAGGTGGCTACAGGTAACTTACTGGTTGCAGTGAAATCATGGAGAGATTATTCCATTTGTACACAGTAACAAGACAGAACCTTGTCTCCATGATTTCACTGCAACCAGTAAGTTACCTGTAGCCACCCTAGAAATGTAGCCGCGTGTAAAGGTACCCTTAATGTTATATAATCAGTGAAAGTAGTGATACAAAGCTAGACCTGTAAGTGATCCATCATTGGAATTAGGATTTACATCATGCTGCTCTAATGTTACATAGCATAATCCTACTGACAGATTCTGTTTAAGTGAATGTGTTTTAGAATAAAAGTCAATTATAAATTCAGGTTTTATTAAAAATGTAGCATTAACAGGTGCTTTGTCTTCTTGAATGTTGCTCGCTGCAGAATAAGTTCACTAATAGTCGCTCAGCGAACTGCCGTTATACTTCAGTTTGTAACTCTTCTCTGCATTGTTTTAACTGATTTTTGCTAACTTCTGACCACAGTCCATAAACTTACAAATTCTTAGTCAGATTCAGCTTACTGAAGGATTTTCAGTTGACTTCTGCAGCCCGGAAACAAAATATTGCACATGGAAAAAAGTGACTCTAAGGCGGTCGTCACACGGTGCAATATCTTGAACGATATCGTTTAAGTGATCTGCTTTTTGATCGCTTAAGTGATATCGTTTGTGCATCGTTACGTGCGATTAAGCGATTTTACAATGTAAAATCGCTTGATCGTGACATCGCAGATATGAGAGCCGGAGCTCATATCAAGCGATAAACGCTTGTTCAATCTGCTTCATCGTGGTGTGTGATACCACGATGAACGATCTCCCAGCGGCAGAGCCTATGCTGGGAGATGGTATCTATGGTAAACGTCGGGTTACTAAGCGCCGCGCGGCGCCTAGTAACCCGATGTGTACCATAGTTACCAGCGATCTCGCTGCTCCACATCGCTGGTGAGTCTGTCTGTGTGTCAGCTCACCAGCGATGTGAACGATATTGTTAGCGATCGCGCGTGCACGTGATTGCTTACAATATCGCTCACAATATTGAGCAGTGTGATGGCCGCCTAAAAAAAAACAAAGTATTTAACGAAATCCAATTGTAAAAATATTTTCACCCAAAATACATTTAATGAATTAAATATCCCTGATAGATTTATAAAATAATATTTTTGAAAAGAAAAGAAGTATTATTTTCTATCATTCATTACATTTTCTTTACCCTAATTCAACCTTTGTAAAAGATTGAACTGTCAGGGAAAACCTATTGGTTTTATCCTGGGCTCTTCGGTTGGCTCCCAAGACAAATCATCCTCATTTATCCAGATAGCAGATCTTACAAAACCTGGTGTTATAGATAGGACGACTGACATTCAGCTCAAAACGCTCTGGTGTAAAAGAGTCATTAACATAAAGTAGAATCTTGATAATTGTTTCTTTTGAATTTGTAGAATAACATTTAGATTATAAAATTCACTTTGAATAATCGAGATCACTTTCCGAGGTTGTTAAAAAGAGGAAATGATTTTCACTCATAACATCCATTTTCCGCAGCAAAGTATGAAAAATAATTGAAAGCTTTTGTTTTAAAAGTACTATTTCCTAGCCTGGAGGTTACATATGGTTCTAATAAGGTACTAGCTCTGGGAAAGTGTGTGCTGTCTAGATGGACCTTCATTTTGTTCTGGGTGATTGTAAGTACTGTTGCGATGAAAATATATGCTGAATAATGTACATTGTTTTCGGAACTGTAAAAGACCATCAAAATATTAGATTATGAAAAAATTATAGTTACCTTACTGTTCATCTCTCTGGCCCCTCAGCATCAAACATACGGATTTCACCTCATCTTCAGATTGCGGCCTCTTTTGCTGAAACCCTTCTCACTTTAGCCATGACTTCTCACTTTGATGAGGCCTGGGGGAATTCTGCACAAGCTCGAAAGGTTGTAGCATCATTACATCATGGTCTGTGATGTGACCTTGTTCTCGCATATACAAAGCCCCATGAAAGCCAGAAGTTGGAAAACTTAGTGCAAACGGTGGCGATCTGAAGATGTGATGAGGAGTGGAAGGGCAGAAAGGAGAGTATTAAGGAATTTTTTTTAAATATTACATTTATTATGAGACAGCAGAACATAATAAGGGATGATAATAAGGAATCATAGAAGAGTTGAAAGGGACCTCCTGGGTCATCAAATCAGGTTTCACTAAACCATTCCTGACAGATGTCTGTCCAGCCTCTTAAAGGGGAACTCACCACTAGTGATGGGCAAACCCGTCAATGTTTGGATTAAGCAGACCCGACCGGACTTTTAGGTCCGGGTTTAGGTCCAGACGTGACTCCAACTTGAGTCCGAATCCTGAACTCAGGCTTTAAAGGTATAAGATAGGGTGGAGCAGCTGTAAAAAGAAAGAAGATAGTGAATAAACAAGCGTTATACTTACCAGCGTTCTGCCGCTTATATTTCTGAGCCGCTCATTAACTTCCTGGATATTCACTGCAGAGGGGCACAACAGCCAATCACAGATGTTGTCACAGAGAATGGGTGTCTGTGATTGTCTGTTGGAGTAACCTGTTAATGGGCCCAAGGTCCACGGGGTATTCGGAACCAGGCTGCGGTGCTTCTGGGGAGTCACAGGGGTCAGGACCCGGCTCAGTGACCCTGGGTTCAGCGTCAAAGAGTTCTTGGCTAGTATATGGGAAAGGGTGGTTTAAAGGGGTGATTATTCGTGACGCCACCCGTGGTTTGCGGCTATGAGGAGCCGCTGCTGCTGCAGAACCTCTGCGGATGATGAACGGGCAGCTGGGATAGACTGGCTCCCCACGGGTGGAGTGAGTCCCCAGGACAGCAAGTGGAGGCACTTGATAGTCTCTGGCAGGCAGGGATTAACTTTGACCTCACTTCCTTGTTCAATGGTCCTCACAGGCGGTCGCCACAGCAATAACACAGTCTCACACAGTTCTGCAATACTGTACCCGGGTTTACTCACAGCAAGCTTTAAGTTAAAGCAGGTCATGGATGTTACACTCTCAGAAAAACTCCAGACTGTGTAGTCTTTAGGAGATCGGAATAGCAAGTATGAAATCCTCGGTGGTGTGCCTGTCTTCTGCCTCTTTCTGGTCCTATTCCTTAGCACTCCTTTTAGCACCTCTGCACGCAGAGCCCTGATCCAACAGCCTCGGGTATTAGTGGGCAACTGGTACCTTGTCCGGCTGCTTTCTGTGGGAGTATGCCTCCAGTTCAATGGTTCAGGTTTGGATCTCTGTGCCATGTTCAGGTCCGGTCCCTGTTTCTAGACCACAACCCCTCCGGCTGGTATCAGCAACTCCGGATTCGGGTGCACGGGCCACTTCAGCTCAGCTGGTGCCCCTAGGGTTCCTTCCTCTCGGTTTCCAAGGACAAACATAGCACAGCTCAAGTCCCCTTCTCTGCAGTTTAGCTGTTCTCTCCTCCAAACTGAAAGTCAAACTCCCCTGTTCCACTCCAAACTCAAACTCTCTTACTCCTTTTTTCCCACACACACTTCTCTACCCATTTGTCCCACTGGGCCCTCCCCCCGGGTTTGCTCATGGTCTCCCTTTGTCCTAAGTGTGTGTGTTGAGGATTCCACACCTATCATCCCCCATCTCCTGACTACTGGAGAACCACACCCTGGCTTGGGTGCAGTACCCCTTGTGGCGTCCAGACCAGTGGGGCACCTCAATAACACCCCATACATTTGTAGCATGGTAGATACTAGGATGTATGGGCTGTTTCCTGATTATTCCAACAGTCAATCACGGATGCCCATTCACAGTGTTTGTGATTGGCTGTTCCATCCTTAAGCACTGAATACCCAGGAAGTTAATGAGAGACCCCAGAAGTACAAGCGAGAAGACGCCTGGACACGAAAAGTATGAGCTGCTTTTAATAACTATTTTCTTTCTTTTTACAGCTCCCATGCCGCTGAACCAAATCTGAACTTTAACACGGACTTCCCAGGGAAGTCAAGATTCAGGGTCTGTGCCCGAACACTAGGTGTTCGGTACGGACCCTGAACTTTACTATTCAGGTTCGCCCATCACTATTCACGAACTCTCGTGGCAGCTTGTTCCATTCATTGATCATCCTTACTTTCAAAAAGTTATTTCTAATATTTAATCTGTGTCTCCTCCCAAAATACAGCTGAACTTTCCTACATTAGTGGTTATGAAGAACGGTTTCAATTTGCACTTGTTTGCTTTCTCAATACCGATGTATTAATAATACCATATTTATTTGTAGATCCCTAAGAAAAGCTCTGGACTATACAAAGCAAAGTCTAAGGATTTCTATTGACCTGGGACAACATGAGAAATCTGCTGAGAGGTGGATTCAAGCTGGAAAACTCTATTACCTGCTGCAAGAATATGAACTTGTAGAGATTTACCTGCATGTAAGTGTTAACATAAATGGAAATCACAATCTAAAATAATGAAATATCCATTCATAATGTTGTTAATGTTAATAAAATGTTATCTTTGACTACAAGAATAAAAATAGTTTGCATGGTATTTGTGGAATTTAAAATAATGTAACCCTGAGGGAATCTTGCCGTCCCCTTTTATACCACTCCCTTCAATGAAATCCTTCAAGGATTGCAGATATCTTTCCCAACAGATATGGGTCCATCGTAAATTAAAGTTATGTGTGAACAGAACCTAATACAACGAGGAATAAAGCAGAGTTAAAATAGTCTCTCTTTCGCTGATATTGTGTGACAGCTCCAGCATATTAGGAGGGCATCAAGTGATCACTATATAGTAGAGGGGAGGTTTTGGGAAGAATAGAGTTCAGAGAGCCCAAAACACATAAGTTAAGGAAATCCCAATGGAAACTTGGCATGTGCCTCCTAAGAACACATACAAGCAGTAGGTATGGTCAATTATTTAGCATCTATCATCAGTATTGCCAGGTAAATGTTGCTCTGCATCATGGGTCCCGTATATATTTCATTGCCTGGGGTAATGTTATATACCTAAATGTAGGTAAACATAACAAACTTAATGCAGATGTGAATCTAACAGTGAGTGCTCAAAAAAATTAAACAGATCTCACTATCCTCTCATGTGTAATGAAAACATTGTGAGGAAAGAGGTCTGCTTACCGAAATGACACTAACAGGAAGTTTGGCTTTACGAGAGGTGTCCCTCTGCCACACACCACCCTCCTCATAGTGATTGATGGGCTGGTGTATATGCAGATACAAGCAGCCAGATTAGCACTCAGAGATCTAAGATGAGGTGAGATGAGCACTCTCCTCATGAATACAATGAACTCTTAACCCTAGAAGTCCCAGAGAAGGGTCATTTTATATTTCTACCTTTGGAACCCAGAGACGGGTCGAATGACCTGAAGGATTTTAGGCCACATTTACAAATGAAAGGATGCTAATTGGAGCCATCAGAGTTGTCAGTTTGGACTAAGGGTCATTTGACCCTCTTTCGGGATTTCAGGGAGGAGCTCGAAATTTCTGGGACTTCTAGTGTTAAACTATGGAGGGAATTTATTACACACCAAACGGAAACCAACACCCTGCTGAAGTAAGATGCCCCAAACTTACTCAAGGGGAACTCCACTTTTGGACTGTGTGTACACCAGAAAAGAAAATATACTCCAGTTAAAAGCCAACATAGATTTCAATTGCAATATCTTTCAGTTTTCTGGCATTTATGATAGTAACGTTGTCAGCCGGCAGTGTGCTAAGCTCCATCGACTTTGTAGGAGTGTGCCGAAAAGGGTAAAAAGTTGCAACATTTTTATGTAAATGCAATTTTTGGAACATTGTGATGACAGGGGGTATGTTACATTTCTCCATATATGTTTGGTGTGTTTCCTATTACCTAATCAGCACATTATTTTTTGTGTGTAGTTAATACTAGGAGTCTTACTTATGCTTTTCTTCACACAGGTCAAAAATTTAGTTTGTTCCCATGTCTATGTATCTAAGTACAGTTGGCAAGGTAGAGGAGCTTTTTATTGCCCTTTAAACATTTAGCACATATTTCCTGTCTCTTATACTCTAAAAGAGGTTGTTTGGTAAGTGCTCACATTTCTTTAAATATATAAAAGAAGCAATACTTAAAGGGAACCTGTCGCCAGTTTACCCATATTAAGTGTGGACACCACTAGTAAGCCCTTATATACAGTATTCTAGAAAACTGTATATAATCCTCAAGCCGATCTCTATAGGATAAAAAAGACCTTTTTGTTATACTTACCTACGGGGCGGTCCAGTCTGATGGTTGTCGCTGTTCTTAAATCGGCACCTCCTCTTTTCTTGCTTCATGTGAATGACGTATCCAATGTTATGCACAGAGTGTCCTCCATTGTGTCCCTGCACACATGAATTTTTCTCTGCCTTGCTGAGGGCAGAGTAAAGTACTGTAATGTGCAGGCATAAAAGAGTGGCTCTCAGCAGGACAGAGAGAAATGCCCATCCACAGAAGTACAATGGAGGACACTTAGTGGATTACATGCCCTACGTCAAGAAGCAAGAAGAGAAAGAGATGAGTTACCAGATCAAGAGCAGCGACCCCACCCTTCGGACTGGACCACCCTGTAGGTGAGTATAATAAAAGGTCTTTTTTATGTTATGCAGATTGGCTTGGGAGTTATATAAAGAATTCTAGAATTCTGTATATAAGGGCTTACTGGCGGTGGCAGTACTTTATATGGGAAAAACCAGGTGACAGGTTCCCTTTAACCTCACTGATCTCCCACTCATTAGATTCAATGCTGCCCAGCTGTAACAGATCACTGCTGCAACCAGTGGTTGGCTGCAGTACTCCCATGTATCTGTGATGAGACAGATATCTTTGCTGCCACAGTAGGGATTGGAACTGGATAAATGAGGCAAGTGTGACTTCTATCATTTTTTTAGCCAATCTTAGTATTTTGGGAGAAAAATGTATTCCCCAGACAGTTTTGAGTTATTCCAGAAAGAAAGTTTAATGAATGATCGCTATAATATACATTTTTCCTAGGCTGGCATCCAAGCTTCCATGAAATCAGAGCACTTTACTGCTACGCTGCACCTGTATGAAGCTGCCGGAGATGTGTTCTTCCATGGGCTACAAACGAGAGAGAAGGCTCTTCCTTTTTATAAGGTAATGACTGATTATAATTCAAACTATGAATAATTCACCCAGTGGAAACTGAACAACGCTATCAATATCTATCCTGTATATTATTTATTCTCTAATCTGTCAGCATCCTGAAAATGTTCTATACATTTCCTCTAAATATTGTAATTTATGCTCAAAATGTGGTCTAACAGAAGAAATGGTTCAGATCATAGCAGACAAGCTTTACAATATTTAAGCTCTTTGATTAGTTCAGAACCTCAATTAATATAATAGGATGGAATAATAACTTCATCAACGAAAGCTACCAAAAATACCTTGGTATCTAAAATTATCTAATCACGTGTAAAGAAAAGTAGGGGCACCGGGCACCAACAGGGCTAATGGTCCTTCCTATTGCTCCATAGAGACAGACCGCTGTCTTTCCCCCAGCCACCTGGTGGTGCAGCGCCTACATAAGCCGGTCAAGCATATACAGTCCAGGTATAGAAAACAACAAGGCGGCACTCACCGATTGTTCACAGGTGCTTTCTTTATTGCAGACGTGCGGGGAGGGGGTGCATGAAGGTACAGACGACAGGTCCTGTTTCGCGGTTTTGCCCGCTTCTACAGAGACCTGTAGAAGCGGGCAAACCGCGAAACAGGACCTGTCGTCTGTACCTTCATGCACCCCCTCCCCGCACCTCTGCAATAAAGAAAGCACCTGTGAACAATCGGTGAGTGCCGCCTTGTTGTTTTCTATACCTGGACTGAAAATTATCTAATCATTGAGAATTAAACCTTTACATTTTGCCTCTGAATTATCAAAACTCTTATGCCAGAAAACTATTGTAAGAAGCTTTGAGAAGTAACAACATTTTGTTTTAGTTGAGACTTGTGCAACTTTTGGCGTTTTTCACGCTTGTTTCTCCCTGCTCTGCCAAAATAGGTAGAGATTGGGTGTTTCAACAGCACAAGCAGAGTGCGATGCCAAAGCTCATCTCATTCATGACAACCTGTGGTGTTCCTTATGCCTGAAATCTTACTCCAGTCCATTGACTGATTGATTTGTGGCAAGGCAACTTTCCACTTGACAGACACTCCTGATTCATTAATGAATCGGGATCCTCTGAAACCACCATGCCCCTTCATTTCCTTTGTTTTCACTTATTGAAGATAAAGTGGGGTAAATTAACAGAAAATGTTTAAGTATTCCCATACATCACACTAAATGACCAGATATGATATGCTTTTTTAAATGATTATACTTTTTAGACTTATAATGCTATTCACTGTACTGATGCCCTTATATTCAATTGAAATTTTAATTTGGTGGCCGTGCAAGTGGATTGCTTAAAGTTGAATAGTGACCATGATATTTCCTTCATCAACAACCTGCCATCAACTTGAGTAATAACATTAAAAGGTCCCAAATGTCATAGAGGAGTAATTATTAAAGTAAAATATGCATTATAAAGACAGTAAGTCTGGATCATAAACTGGTGCTTTGCCAAGTGTAATACACATAGACTGAAAATAAAAATAAAATAGCAATCTTGTGGTCAAATGAGTATTACATATGACAGGTTTGATTAACAAAATAGACTATCTGTATTGTGATAAAATTAAATTGAAGCTAACTGTATAAAATAAACAAGCAGTTTACATTAGAGGTTTATTTGTAGTTTGTATCCTCATTTTCAGGATGGTGCCTTGCCATTAGCAAAGAAACTTGAAGACACTCGATCACAGCTCCGAATTTTTCACAAACTTACTCAGCTGCTAATACATCAGAAAGATTATAAATCGTCACTGGAATTTGCTACAATGGCTGTCAGGCTTAGCACACTTGTTGGTAGGTATTCTGAAATGTTTCTACTTAGAGTAATTTAAAGGGAACGTGTCACTTGGTCTTCCCAATATAAGCTATATTTACTTACCTTATAAATACTTCTTTTAAAGTATTCAAATAAACTGGGTAGCACAAAAAAAATCTGTTTTATAATCCCACTATACAGCGTGACCCAGTCTGATAGATGTCACTGGCCTTGCTCCAGCTTCTCTTTTCTTGTCGCAATTGCCATCCTCCTACCATTCTTCATGTGGGTGATGTCTCCACACAATGTCCCACAGATGAACTCCTATGCCGGTTTACTTCATTTTGCTGTACTCTAATGCACATGCTCTGGCTTTACTTCCAGGTCGTCTCCGCTTTTTGGCATCACCCGGCACATATCCATTACAGAACTTCTCTCTGACCTCAGCAAGGACAGAGCAAAGTATGCCTGGGCAGGAGCATAATTGGGCAACAGCAACACTGTGTGGCTGATATAGGGTGCATCATCCACATGAAGTAGGCCAGGATGACGGCAATTACAACAAAAGAGAGGATAATGGGACTAGGAGAAACCATGGGTCTCTGGGTTAACAACTGGCTCAGTGATGGAAAATAAAGAATTGTTTTAATAAAACACGCACGGAATGGGTTATAATTAAAAGAGGTGAACCACAGGGGTCAGTATTGGGCCCTATTCTCATTTAAATTTTTATTACTGACCTTGTCACTGAAAAAGACAAGAGTATGGGTGGATGGTAAACTTAACTTTAGTGACCAGCGTCAGGCAGCTGCTTCCAAGGCTAATAAGATAATCACCAGAGCCTTTAATGGTGAGATTGGACTTGGCTGGCTGCAAACAACATGTACTACTCCAAGGCAGTCCCTGGATCCGCGGAAGCAGACACTAAATGGAAACCAGCTGGATGGAATAGGACGACTGCCAGGACAGGAAATGACAACTGGCAGGGTTGTAGCTGGTAAAGGTGCAAATTGGACTGGACCAGGTAAGAGTTCAGGTACAGGCAGGAATACAATACTGGAATACAGTAATGATAACTAACATAGGAACACATGCTGGTACTGGGACACAGAAATGGATACAGGAACACAGCCTGGTGACAGAACACAGGAAAAAGAACTCAAACTAGTACTGGGACACAGGAACAGTTACAGAAACACAGGCTGATACCAGGATACAGGAATGGATACAGGAACTCAGGTTGGTACCGGGACACAGGAACAGATACAGGAACTCAGGCTGGAACTGGGACACAGGAACAGTATCAGAAACACAGACTGGTCCCGGGACACAGGAATGGATACATGAACTCAGGCTGTAACCAGGACAAAGGAACAAAATCAGGAAAGGCTAATACTGGGACACAGGAACAGAATCAAGAATCAGGCATTGGGTTTGAACCAAGAACTAGGAACAGGATCAGGAACAGAATCAGAACTCAGGCATTCAGCTGGGACCACTCAGTCATTGGTCTGAAACCAGCAGCTTCATGGCTGCTGGCTTGTTGTCTGGTCCCTGGATCCTGTTTCAGATTCAGAGCTCAGTTGATCTGTTCCTGATTCCGTATCCCTTCCCATTCTGAGTGCCTGTACCTGCTCTAGTACAAATCACTCACTGATCCCAGGGAGACCAGTCAAGGAAAACACTGCGGGCAGCCAGCAAAAGCGCTCAAACACAGTGAAATCCATGATGCATTGCCCCCTGGGAATTATGAATATGCAAATAGCATCTGTGGAGCCTCGTTTAGGAGTCTCAAACACGGAACTAGCCAGTTATCCCTCCAGGGAAGGACCTAGCCCTGGGGTGGCTCCTTGCGGAAACCACCATAACCACCATATTAAGTGGCCCTTTCAATCAATATCCAACTCTTTATGAGTTTAAGATATGACAAGGGAATTACCGGAGTTAGGTATCAATCTACAGACAGCTGTTTCGGGGTTTTGCCCCTCATCAGTGTGGAGTAGATTCTGACTAGGTGGGAGCCTCAATTTAGGCTATTGGATCATGGAAAATGTAATATAAAGTTTTTAACTTTTACATGTACAAAAGAAGATGGATTGGTGAGACTATGTGACTACTAGCACTGGGCACATTGCAAGGAATAAATAATACAAATATAAATATTAAAATAATATACAATAAATATACAACTATTTTGCGCGTCTATCTGGTGAAAACCAGATAGTCCATAAAACTGCAAGCAGGCAATGCCACCCAGTCAAGGCCATGCCCATTCTCCGATATGCGACAACCAATAAGTGGCCGATTCCTGATATTGCAAGTAGGCAATGCCGGTAAGGCTAGACCAGGTCCCCGATAAGCCAAGCTCTGTCCCTTTACTGCAAGTATGCTGGAAATGGCACAGCCTGTGAAGTTATATATACTTAAATAATTACACTTTTTATTATAGAAATATAATGAATCTCCATTTGAAATGAATGGATGTCCTTATTTATTAGCACAATTACCGTACTTATAATTATGTAATTGACAAAGCAAAAGAATTTCTCTTTCCTGTTGTCTAATTGATATGTGCCTCCATCCAGGGGATCCATTACATGAACTGATTGCATTTCACCGACTGGCAGGAATTTACTACGCCTTGCAGATTTATGAGATTGCGGAGTACTGTTATCTTAAGGCGCTGTCTGTATGTTCTTCACCGATACAACACACAGAGGCTGGATACTATGTGAAGGTGTATTGGCGGCTGGGGGATATTGCACTACACAGACGAAAGGTAAATGATCTTCTAAATTTTATATTTAAAGTATGATAAAATTAAAAAACAAAGGCTGTAAGAACACAAATTAGGCCAGTGACTCCCTTCCTTATTATAATAGCTTGAATAGCAGGACTAGGGTCAGTTGGACAGATCCCTCTGACTTCTCCCTGCACTGCTTCATTTAATTGACAGATTACTTTATGTTCAAACAGATAAGAAACATGTCAATCATGATAGGCTGCAGAAGTATTTCTGAGTAAAAAAAAATAGTTTTCTGCAATATTATATAATTTCTAGATTTTATGCTGTCTAAGGTTTGGCAGCATGTAATGGGTGATAGATAGAATTGAGTGAATTGTTTTACACAACCTTGGTTCACGGGCTAGATCAGTGCTCTCTGGTAATTGACAAGAGTTGTGCAAATTTTTTGAGTGTTTGGTTCGCCAGCCTGGCGTGACATTTCTTTGTGGCGTATGACACACGGTTGATGTTGCACCAGCCTGGCAAAATGTAAGCCTAGGATCCTGGATAGTAAAGAACTTCATGCAGTTCCTGTCCAATACCAGATAGCACTGACCTGAACCATGGATTGGGGTTGCGTAAAGTGATCAACTCATCTCCAGTGACAGGTATTCTTTAAGAAAGCTTGGTATGGGGGGGGGTAAGGGAAAAGCATTCTATAAAGTTATATTATGGTTGGCTGTTATAAAGGAAACTCATGTTTACTGTAAGCAGTAAAATCACATCTTTTACATTCAACTATAGACTTTTTTTGCTGATACCTATCTACCAATAATTAAAATTGTAATTTCCATGATTAAAAAATAAGGTACCGTAACTTTATTCCTAATTTTTCAGATTTAGTCAGCACTTCAATTGACGGATCATTATAGATCTGGGCCCTGAGACCTCCACCAAATACACAATAAAACCCTGAGAAATGCTTAGCTCTGTTAGCAAGAATGCACACAGATCGGGGTACAGATGCAATCATAAGTGTCATAGCTGAAACTTTCTATTGAACCCATAATTTAGTCTAGGAGGTCTATTGCACAACTGGTGGTGATATCAGGCTCCAGATCCCATCAGTCTGCAGTCAATTCAAGTGCTTTCTAGATATAAAAAATAATGGAAGAATATTTAGTTGTTTTAACTTTTTAGTGATAAGGCAAAATAGAACAATAAAAAAAATCACTAATACAGGTTCATCTCAATGAATTAGAATATCATCAAAAAGTTAATTTATTTCAGTAATTCAATATAAAAGTGAAATGCATATATTATATAGAGTCACTATGTAAGAGAGTAAACTAATAAGCTGCTAAAACCAAGCAGACTGCCATTTTGTAGTGGCCCAGGAAAGTGACAAGCACAGTCTCTGGTTGCCATGGTGACTGCTCTGTGTCTAGGAAAGTGAAAGCACGGTCTCTGGTTGCCTTGGTGACGGCTCTGTCAGTTGCTCCTGTTTTGTTGATCTCTCTCTGCGGTGGCCATTACTAGTGTAAGGATTACAGCAGAGCCAGTGCAAGCTTTATGGGCCTTTAAAGTTGTTTGCAAGCCCTGTTGTGTGGACTAAAGACTTTATCTTGAACTGAGCAAGTGTCCAGCATCCGAGGAGAGGCTGAGGAAATGTTCCCCTGATGGAGCGAGTGATTGGCGTCCAGGAAGGCCGTGAGTGACTGCGAAAGGAGAGCCGGCGTCCGGTGCCATCCACATTGGGAGGATCCTGACAAGGAGGCTGAGATGTTCCCCTGATGGAGAGAGTGATTGGCGTCCAGGAAGGCTGTGAGTGACTGCGAAAGGAGAGCCGGCGTCCGGTGCCACCCACATTGGGAGGATCCTGACAAGGTCCTGACAAGCCCTGGAAAAGAGTGCTCCACAGATTGCACCCCAAGCTTACAGAACTAAAGTGCTGGACATGTGAATCTGGCATTGGCTGTAAGCTGCCAAATTTTGCTGTTTTTTTTACAATACATTTTTTTTTGGCGCCAAAGGTTTTTCTTTTCTTTTTCTGGACTTGCTGCAGCCCACGTGGAATATACACCGGTGTAAAGCTACATTTGAGGTTGATGGTACCATAGTTTTGAGATACCCGGGTATCCCTGTGCTAAGTGTATAGCCAGCATTGATATAGTGTATTGTATTGTTATTAGCTGTGATAAGTTATACTCAGTGTGCCATCTCAGAGGTCCCATCAGACCGCCCACAGTTGATGTACATAGCCTTTAGTTAAGTTAAATCCTTGATAAGTCTAACGTGTAGGTAAATTTGTTCCTGGTTCTGAGTGTGATTTACATACCCTGGGAACTCTGAGATCGGTGCATTGATGTCGGCTAACGCTGAGTATGTGAAACTGTTATTGGTAATATTTTAAGGGGATTTTGAGATTTTTACATTCCATACTGAACCATACTTTTGATCCCCATATCAGTAAAAATACTATTGTTTATTTCTGCCTCTGTCTCAGTCTGTGACTCACTGGATCTTAATTGGACCTCTGGTCATTACAATTACACACAGAGTGACCTATTTTAAGTGTTTATTTCTGTAAATGTTGATGATTATGGATTACAGCCAATGAAAACCCAAAGGTCATTATCCCCAGAAAATTAAAGTAGGAAGGATGAAGGGTCTGAGAGATAAAATATTACCTATATAGGTATTAGGCTACCTTCACATTTGCGTTCCCCTCCGCAGCGTTCTGCGGAGGGGATCCACAATGTGACCGCAGCACCGCAAGCCCCTATCTTTATAATGGGAGCGCACGGTGCTGCGCATGACCGTGTGCACCCATTCACTTCCATATGTGATCTGTGCACAGGCGGGTGCCTGCGCACAAATCACCCAGTCTCGTCCGCACCAGAAATGCAACATGTCGCGTTTGTGGTGTGGACAAGACTGGGTGATTTGTGCGCAGGCATACGCCTGCGTACAGATCACATATGGCAGTGAATGGGTGCGCACGGTCATGCGCAGCACGTTGCGCTCCCATTATAAAGATAGGGGCTTGCAGTGCTGCGGTCACATTGCGGATCCCTCCGCAGAACGCTGTGGAGGGGAACGCAAATGTGAAGGTAGCCTTAGAGGTTTCACCTTGTGTGGTTGTGAGAGTCCCAAACACTATAAAAGCATATCACAGCTGCTGCAGTTCCCAGTGTGGTACATATAGAGTAGGGATGATGAAGGGTTAAAAACTGCTCTGCCAGATAGCCTTGAGACATCAAAGGGTGAGTAGAATATTGATTTATTAGTCAATGCATTTCAGGGCTCCCTGGTTTCTTCCTCTGGACAAATCAATATAATATTGCCAAGTTTCAGTGCGCTTAAGGTAGCCCTGAAATGCGTTGTCTAATTACTCAATATTATATTCCCCTTTGTCTTGTGAAATCTGGCAGCATGGTTTGTAACCCTTCATCCTCCCTACTTTAATTTTCTAAGATAATGATCTTAGGGTTTTCATTGGCTGTAAGCCATAATCATCACCATTAACAGAAATAAACACTTGAAATAGATCACTCTGTTTGTAATGACTCTATATAGTATTTGCGTTTCACTTTATGTATTGAATTACTGAAAAAAAAAAGTTTTTAATGATATTCTAATTCATTGGGATGCACCCGTACATTACGAAGGGGTTTTATAGTCAGAAATGTAACAATATGGCAGCTCCCTTAATCTGATCCTGATCTGCCTGCTATTTTCAGCAGTTTAGTTTAGCATATTATGGAGGGATGATACAGAAATGAATCATTATTTACAGTAGATGTGAAGGAAATAACACGCTGAGACAATGTAATAACTAGGTAAACATTCCAATTCAATGTGAGTACATATCATCACGTGAACTTGTCTGCGTGTGCTGCGTGCATTATTCCTGATCATTGAAAGGTGATGATATTTCCTCTTGGACAGAGGAGCAGAACAGCTGTCCTGATATAACTGTGTTACTTGTTACAGGATGCGGAAGATGCCGTCACTTACCTCTCCTTAGCCCTTGCAGCTGCTATCGAAGTGGGCAGTGAAGAATTTCAGCTCCTATTAATGGGGAAGCTTTCAGATGTGTATGGCAAGTTCCTACGTGATGAAGAACAGGCGGATATTTTCATTAAACAAATCCTGCGACTTGGCAATAAGCAGACTTTTACGTGAATCTGTGCCATATACTTGCGTATGAAAGGCAAAAACCAACACAAATCCCTTCCATTGTACATAACAGATGGGGTTCCAAGAGGTGTTATACAGTGAAACATTAGATCCTACGGTAGTTATCAGTTGTGGACGACACAGGATTAGAGTTATTGCACAGAGCTCTTCATAACATCTCAGGTATAAAGGTGATTATCGCTTTATCCCTCGCAATGGTTTGTGAGAGATTTGTCAGGAATTATGAGGACAGTGGCTTCTATCCACTTTGAACTTTGAGGTCTCAAATATAAATCATCCAATACTAAATTCCCTTGAGGTGCAATGTTGTAGAAAGATGCTGAACATTATCAAATCTCTGCCATAATTCTAAAATACTGAAACCCCTCTGCACCTTATAAATGCTGATATAAGAAGAAATTGGAAGCGGTGATGCCGGTAAATATCACCAGCACTGGTCACTAGACAGTATCAAATAGTAAATGGGAGCTCTCAGTTCTAAAAATTGGAAATTACTGGTAGCAATGAAAAAATTTGATACAATGTAAAAACATTGACAATGATAATATAAATCATTTATTGATATTTTTGCATTCTACAGTGACTTATGCAATTTTTAAGGGGGTTTAAATTTCCAGACATCCCATCGTCATAAAAAACCTAGGCTGTGAACACATCTTCAGTAGATGGATTTAGGTTTTTGTATTGGGATTATTTTCCAAAATATATTTAAAGTCTTTTTACAGCCATATGTCACTAATTGTAACCAGTAATGTTGATTGCCCCTATTTTAAATAATACAATAAGCTGCTTGGATGTCACTTTAGAAACAAAATGACCACTGTATGTAATACTCTTCCATCCACGGATATAATTGAGCAAATTGTTTAGAAATGTTTGGTGAGTGCTATGGTTCTGACATTTTAATGGCAGCTCTTATATCTGATGAACACTAACTATTCAGTGACTTATAACTTGAGAAAAGTGAACAAATTAAAATGGAATTGAATTTTACTAGACTTTTATAAAGATCCACATTTGCCAAAATGCAGATTTTTTTTGTTATTCTTTTCTGCACAGATCCAGGCCATTGGCCGCCATTTTTCTGATCCTTAAAAGGCCATCAAAATGTAAAAAAATCCTTATACTCACCTTGCCTGAAATCCTTATCACCTTATCGCACATCTCTCCAGCCAACCTGGTCACCCGTCCGGTCATCTCCACATCTTCAGCTCACTGCAGCCCATGCTGAAATCCCTGGAGCTCTCACAATAGCTGTGAATCAAATATCCCAGGAAAATCTACATGAACAGGCGAATTGCCTGGTCCGCTCAACTTTAGTTATAACCAACAATATCACAACCAATCATTTTTATTGAGAGTAATGGATAACATATCCTGGATTTATTATTTAACTAGAAGAAAAGTACTAGTACAAATAGCAATTGAGAGTGAATGCACAAGTTGGATTTGGACACTTTTACATTAGTGTTTTAACATTTAATGCATTGATGAAATATAACTCTTAGACCGGATTCCACTTGTGAGAGCATGGACGCTGGCTTTCCAGACAGAAGTCTCAAGCTGCATCTATTTCTAGAGAGCGCGGGCAGCCATGATGGGCAATGTGATGTGAGATGCGCGCGAGTCTCTCACATCGCTCTCGCAAGTGGAATCAACACCCTATTATGAGACATCACTCATTTATGCTGCTATTAGAGGACAACCGAATTAATGAGAATGGTGGGCTAATCACAATCCTGTTCACAATATACAAGTTGCTGCATATGTGCAATGTCAATAATGATAACTGTTATGAGTGATTTAATGTATAGTTTTTTTTAGTTCTTGGAGATCTTCCATGACTTACTTCCTACGTAATTAAATAGAAAGAGAGAATGGGACTGCTGCATCATTTGACAATACCAACTAATCTTACTTTTATGTCAGAGTGACCTAAATGTGTTGTCCCAAGAACATAGTACATTTTAATCAATAGATTTTGAAATAGGGTGTACTGCCGACCCCGCGCTGCTGAGTGCGCATGCGTGAGGTGTGTTCACTGTACACCTAATAGGTGTACTGACGCGGTAAAGCTGGATATGACGCGATCTGCGTCATAGCGGCTTTACCGCCCCTTACATGACACGCACTGTCTCCCTGCTCTGTAGCACGCCCACAGGCTCTCAGCACAAGCTCCTGTGTGGTCTTATCTATCTCCTCTGCAGTCACATTTGCTTTTCTCCGCGTTATCAACTGATGGCCCCCACACCGCTTCTGATCTCTGCTGATCTGTCTTCTCTCAGGAGCGCTGTGGGGGCCATCAGTTGATAACACGGAGCAGAACAAATGAGATAGATAATGTCACAGGAGCTTATGCTGACAGCCTGAGCTCAGCACTGTCCCTTAGCCTGAGGTAAAGTGGAGATGCACTGATCAGCAGGATTGTGAAGACTGTATAGGCCCAGCCCCCACCCTTATAAGGCCATATTCAGTGTGCTAAGCTGAATACTGATTTCCTGACAACCAGCATATGTCAGGTTTAGAAACAACCTAGTGGGATACATCTTCTAGAAGATATTTGAAAGGTTATCTTCCAGATTTCATTTATAAAGTATATTTGAAAGTTTATTATAATCACTTGTTTTACATTATTATTACCTAAAATTTTAAACAGAAGTTACATTTTAAAGGAGTTTTGCCAATAAAGTATGATCAGTGCTATTCAATTGCTGGACAGCTGCAAAAAAATTCATGGGTTGAGCTGCTGTTATACTCATATTTGCAAAAAATGGAATGCCTATGATTTCTGGTGGATCTTATTTAATCTCCAAATAAGCTTTCTAAAAGCGTTTTAATTCAGGCATGTTCATGGATGAAATTTTCACAGCATTGAGTCTTATACAAAAATAAAATTGTGGTAAAGGCATTTTTTATACAGATATTAAAGTTTTTTGGGAAGTGACATAGATATTAGTGGCTACTTAGTATAAACCTAAAGGCCACTTCATACGCTAGGATATCGTTAACTATATCCTTAGAAAGATCACGTGACAGTGATCGTTCAGACATCGTTAGTGCGTTGTCACACACAAGGATATCGTTAACGATATTTCATTCGGTAATGCACCAGTTAAATAGGAGAGCAAGGACTGAACGATCTTTTAAAGCGGCAGGAATAAGAGAATTTTGAATGAGGTCGTTCATAAAGGTGTAAAGGTGTCGCACTGAACGATGTTGCTGCTTCACAGATCCTTAATTGGACGATGAACGATAGATTTGAGGTCTGGATCTCATTTTTTGGATGAACGTTCCAACGATTTTTGCATCCTACATCGTTCGTTTACATGCAAGGACGCACAAACTATATCGTTAGAACGTTCACAAATCAGTGGCGTTTCAACGATATCCTTAACGATAACCTTGCTTGTGAAGCGGCCTTAAGGGATTTCGATGTACTAGCATGATATGGCTTTGTTCTATATTAAAATGTATAGCTAACACCTAAAACCCATTATTTTTAGATTATGGAACCACTAATCGATCTTCCTTGGTGAGAAATGGGCAGAGTTAAGGCCCAGTCACACATAATGACGCACCAGCGATCCCGATAACAATGCGCAGAGATCGCTGGTGCGTCGTTTTTACTTCGCTGGTAAGATGTCAAACAGGTATCTCACCAGCAATGTGAAAAACAACGCACCAGCGATCCAGAATTATACTGAGGTCGTTGGGAATAGTCACTCCATAGCGTAGCACTGAGATCATTGGTCATTGTCCCTGTCAAACACAACGATGTAGGGCTCCCAGTGGGAGCGCAATGACGTAGAGATAATCCAGAGCAGTGTGTAACGATCAACGATCTCACAGCAGGGGCCAGATCGTTGGTGCGTGTCGCATAGAACGACATCGATAGCGGGATCGCTGTTTCATCACAAAATCTGTGACGTTACAGCGATCTCGTTAGCGATCTCGTTATGTGTGACAGGGCCTTTATTTTGGATCATTATCAATTGGCCAAAACAACAGATAACACATTAAATTGACCCCCATGTAGCGTAAACCTATACAATAATATCTAAAACTTGATCTATTGATTTATTCTATCTATTTTATCTATCACTTGGACAACAGAACATCTTTAGTTATTGACAATACTTTCAGGCAAGCTCTATGAAAGCCTTCAAATCTCAGGAATGGTATAAATGAGGGATATGTATAAAGGGGCCATGAAACGCACTACTATATACTGCACTATCCTGGCATCATTTCAGTTATCTACAGTATGGCTAGGTTGTGACAAAGCATAAATGAGAGGGAGAAAATCCATTACAGATTTGCCATAAAATTTGTATAAAAGTGGTTTACCACCTTTGGGAACAATAATTTCTTAAATTCATGTATTTAGGCTAAAAATAATTTTTGCAACTGGGTTTCATTAAAAATGTTGCTCCATTTAGCTTTCACAGGCTTTTTATTTCCCTGCAGATTTAACTTTGATGTGGTCTGTGGTCATGCAGTATACTCACTGAGGAGCTTAGAAAAAGACACATTCTTATTTGACTTGTTCGGCAGCCAGCAATAGACAATGTAGCACAATGGCTACATATAGGGCAAATAGTTCGACATTTTTAATAAATGTCATTTGCAAAAATGATTTGCAGTCCCATACACATGCATTTATGTAAAAGAAGAAAAGTTGCTCCAGATTTCCCCCTGTGCGTGAAAATCATCAGATAGATACGGCCTGCTGTGGATTTATTATGTGCTCTACATTTATATTTCTTTCAGATTTTTCCTATAGCGAGTGGATGAGATTTGTTAAAAACTCATCTAGTTTGCCCAACTGAAACTTTCTAATCTGCAAATCGGAAAATCTGTCAGCATTTTCAATACGTATAAACGTACCATAGAGTCATGTAAAATAGCTTAACTGTGTGCTTGTCAATTTCATCTCTTGGCAGGTGTCATCTCCGCTGCTGTAGGTGCCACTTTTATCATTTAATCCCAATTCTGTCATTGCATGAACTGAATATGTGCAGATTGGTTGCAAACTGATGAAATATATAATTCTTCAAGTAAATTACTCATAGTTCATTGGAAAAATTAACTGCATGGAAATTTTGACTGTCCCATCACTCCCAGCATGGTTGAAACTGTGATCCAACATTGTGCATTCTGATCTATAACTATGGTCTTTATGGTAGGAATGAGCAGTGGTCGCAGTAATCAATGATCCCTCATTGTATTACATAAATGTTCCGATGGTTTTTTGGGGGTTGGGTGTGACTGGTTATTGTTTGCCCTGCACTGTGTATATAGAATTGGCTGGAAGAGTAGATCAAGTGATTCTGAATGCAGTAACTCCAGCTCCCATACATTTACATTACTGATTTTGGACATTTTGCATGACATAAGTGTTTTTTTTTAAATTTTTAGATTATAAAAAAATAGATTATATAAGGCAGTCAGATTGAAACAGTCTGCATATTTTATACAATCTGCACAAACATGCAGAATACAAGCATTCCTTATGAGAAATGCAAACACAGCACAACATGCTCCTCTTGGGCGGAGCAAGTGAGCCCACAGAGTGAAAGACTGCAGGAGTAGGTTGGATGACTGCACACTTATAGGCTGCCATCTTAAACACGATTCCTGACACAGAAATTGTGATAACTGCTAAAATACAGTAGAGCAAAAACAAATTGCTGAGCTCTGGTCCAATGGCCACATCATTAGTCCGTGGCTATCGGACCAGAGCCCTGCAAATCTTTTCAATATTTCAGCATTCCTGGTGCCTACGCTGATTTGTAGGCTTGTTGTGACATTATCATTGTGCTATTCTTACTAATCAGAAGAAGTACTGTGGATGCTGGTAGGTAGAAGGAAGTTTTTAGTGCTATGGTCCAATATTGACTACTGACATGGCTTCTGGACCATGGTCCTACAAATCTTTTTCTACATTTCAGCATTCCTGGTGCCTATGCTGATTTGTAGGCTTGTTGTGACATTATCATTGTGCTATTCTTACTAATCAGAAGAAGTACTGTGGATGCTGGTAGGTAGAAGGAAGTTTTTAGTGCTATGGCCCAATATTGACTACTGACATGGCTTCTGGACCATGGTCCTACAAATCTTTTTCTACATTTCGGCATTCTTGGTGTCTATACTAATTACCGTAGTAGTCTTGTTGTGACATCATCAATGTGCCATTCCTTCTAATCGGAAGAACTATCGTGGATGCTGGCAGGTAGAAGGAAGGTTCTATAGTCAAATAGCCACAGAATACTGACATGGCTGCTAGTCCTATAAAACGCTTCTCTCAACTCTGCCCTCTAACATTGTTCCTATTAGATGGCAATATCGAGATGCTATTATACTATGGTACATAAAATTCCCAAGCCACATGTTAGCAACTAAAAACATACAGGAGAAGAAAAAAAAGCTGAACAGTATGAGACTAACTGGAAAGTTGTTTTCTTTTAACCTTTCTGTACATGAAATTCCGAAGTGTAAGAACATATGTAAGTAGCATGTATGAATAAGATGTTCAAGTATTGGATATGAGCCTAATGTAAATAAAAAGAATTTATATATTTATATATAGTATGCACCTTTCTTCTTTTGAATACATCATTCTTATAAGTTTCACTGTATGTCTACTGTACAATAGGTTCTTGCATTTATTTCACTAATATATCATAATATCCATTCTACTGCGGCTCTTGTTTTGCATATTTTGTTTGATTGAGAAAAATATTTATAGACTGACATGAAATGTGAATATATGATCCGATAGATGGGAAATTTGTGAAATATGTAATGAGTACATTATGTAGATATTATTTGCTTTTAGTACATTTCTCTTGCTAAATTTACTGTGTCCTGTGTGCTAGCACAGTTGTGGGTAATTCCGAACATCGCCTTCACTTTCTCAGGCTGTCACTAATGTGTTCTTTAAAAGCAATCACCAAACTTGAGTACACAAACAGATAAACTGCCCAATACTATAAACGCTCCTGTCATACTGAAGACAAGCAAAGGGCACCGCAACATAAATATAAAAATCAAATGAATTTGACAATCTGTTTAAGAAAAAAATTAAATTATAATTATTATTATTCATTATTATAGCACCATTTATTCTATGGTGCTTTACATGTGAAAAGGGGCATACATAGACAAGACAACAAACATGAGCAATACAAGGCACACATAAGTACAGTAGACCCTGCCCATGAGGGCTCAGTCTACAAGGGATTGGTGAGGATTAGAGATGAGCGGTGTTCGATTCGAATTGTTTGCCAATCTCAAATTCGAGCTGTTTTGGGCGATGTTCGAGTCATTGGAAAAATTAGCTTCAAATTCGGCAGTTCGAGGTTATGTTCAATAATGCTTCGACTGTCACATTTTCCGCGTAATGAATGAGCTGTGCGGGTCACTTTCACTTTCACTTCTGCAAGGTCCTACAGCAGGGCCGGACTGGGACTAAAAAGCAGCCCTGGAAAACAAACCCCACCAGCCCACATACTATATCACCCATCAGCCCCGATTAGCGAAATGTGCTTTTATTTATGTCGTGGCCTCATCACTTTCTTAAAGGAGTTATCTGAGAAGCTACGGTACATGTGAATGGTGCAGCAGAGGGAATAATCAATAGCAGCTCCATTTACATGGTGATCTTCAAAGCTACATTTCTCACGATTGTGGTGTCCCAGCTGTCAGATCCACTGCGAAGAGAAAGTCATCACCTGTACAGAAGAGAAATGATGACGCCCATATTGGGGATAATCAATTTAAACAATATTTAAATGCTGAAAATCCCAAAGTCCAATACCAACTCTCAGTATTCAGGACAGCAGAAGTGGTACTGTGCAGTGTATATATACAGAATAATACAGATACTGAGGATTACACCCAGTATACAGGACAGGAGAAGTGGTACTGTGCAGTGTATATATACAGAATAATACAGATACTGAAGATTACACCCAGTATACAGGACAGCAGAAGTGGTACTGTGCAGTGTATATATATACAGAATAATAAAAATACTGAGGATTACACCCAGTATACAGGACAGGAGAAGTGGTACTGTGCAGTGTATATATACAGAATAATACAGATACTGAGGATTACACCCAGTATACAGGACAGGAGAAGTGGTACTGTGCAGTGTATATATACAGAATAATACAGATACTGAGGATTACACCCAGTATACAGGACAGGAGAAGTGGTACTGTGCAGTGTATAAATACAGAATAATACAGATACTGAGGATTACACCCAGTATACAGGACAGCAGAAGTGAACTGTGAAGTGTATATATACAGAATAATACAAATACTGAGGATTACACCCAGTATACAGGACAGGAGAAGTGGTACTGTGCAGTGTATATATACAGAATAATACAGATACTGAGGATTACACCCAGTATACAGGACAGGAGAAGTGGTACTGTGCAGTGTGTATATATACAGAATAATACAGATACTGAGGATTACACCCAGTATACACGACAGGAGAAGTGGTACTGTGCAGTGTATATATACAGAATAATACAGATACTGAGGATTACACCCAGTATACAGGACAGGAGAAGTGGTACTGTGCAGTGTATATATACAGAATAATACAGATACTGAAGATTACACCCAGTATTCAGGACAGCTGAAGTGGTACTGTGCAGTGTATATATACAGAATAATACAAACACTGAGGATTACACCCAGTATACAGGACAGGAGAAGTGGTACTGTGCAGTGTATATGTACAGAATAATACAGATACCGAGAATTACACCCAGTATTCAGGACAGGAGAAGTGGCACTGTGCAGTGTATATATACACACACATCCATATGTAGACATACACATGATATATACACGCATACATTATGTATACACATACACATCCAGATGTACACACATACATTATATATACACGCACATCATTATATAAACACACGGTATATACACACACACAGGAATTTGTATATATACATACACATTAATTTGTACACACACATCCATTATATATATATATGTATACTACCACTGGGGAGGCCTATATACCACTGGGGGGGGCCTGTATACCACACTGCTGGGGGCTGTATACCTGTGCTGGGGTCCACCCTCGGCTTATACACGAGTCAGTAGGTTTTACCAGATTTTTGGGGGCAAAAGTAGGGGGGTCGGCTTATACACGGGTCGGCTTATACACGAGTATATACGGTATATATATATATGAGAAAAAAAACTGCACAGCACTCACTAACATAATGTGAACTGGTGCCAGCAGGGACGCTGGATCACACAACTAGAAAAAAATTCTCTGCAGCACTCAGCTACTACCAATGATGTACATATGCTAACAAGCTGTATATATATGAGAAAAAAGTTTAAAAACGTAAGTTTTTTTTCAAAAAACTCTAAATTCTTATTTTTTTATTTCTGAAGCTCTTAGTACATACATTGGTCAATGTACATCATTGGTAGTAGCTGAGTGCTGCAGTGGTGTTTATTGGCCGATGTGTATTATGTGTTGTATCTTGTGTTTGCAGTGTGTGTGTCTTTACACGACACAGTGTGTTGTAATCGAATGTGACTGTAAATGATTGTGGTATAGTGTTTTGTGTTTGTGCATGTGTAAAGAAAAAAATAGTAAAGAATTAAAAGCATAGTAGCAAAGTATACAGGCGTCTGTGGTGGTGGCAGAGTACACAGGCGTCTGTGGTGGTGGCAGAGTACACAGGCGTCTGTGGTGGTGGCAGAGTACACAGGCGTCTGTGGTGGTGGCAGAGTACACAGGCGTCTGTGGTGGTGGCAGAGTACACAGGCGTCTGTGGTGGTGGCAGAGTACACAGGCGTCTGTGGTGGTGGCAGAGTACACAGGCGGCTGTGGTGGTGGCAGAGTACACAGGCGGCTGTGGTGGTGGCAGAGTACACAGGCGGCTGTGGTGGTGGCAGAGTACACAGGCGTCTGTGGTGGTGGCAGAGTACACAGGCGTCTGTGGTGGTGGCAGAGTACACAGGCGTCTGTGGTGGTGGCAGAGTACACAGGCGTCTGTGGTGGTGGCAGAGTACACAGGCGTCTGTGGTGGTGGCAGAGTACACAGGCGTCTGTGGTGGTGGCAGAGTACACAGGCGTCTGTGGTGGTGGCAGAGTATACAGGCGTCTGTGGTGGTGGCAGAGTATACAGGCGTCTGTGGTGGTGGCAGAGTACACAGGCGTCTGTGGTGGTGGCAGAGTACACAGGCATCTGTGGTGGTGGCAGAGTACACAGGCGTCTGTGGTGGTGGCAGAGTATACAGGCATCTGTGGTGGCAGAGTATACAGGCGTCTGTGGTGGTGGCAGAGTACACAGGCGTCTGTGGTGGTGGCAGAGTACACAGGCGTCTGTGGTGGTGGCAGAGTACACAGGCGTCTGTGGTGGTGGCAGAGTATACAGGCGTCTGTGGTGGTAGCAGAGTATACAGGCGTCTGTGGTGGTGGCAGACTTCCTGGCCGCTGTGTGTAGGATGATGGCGGGCTCCAGGATGTTGGGGATCCTGGCCGTGCTGTGTGCGCTGTGCTGGGCCCCCGGGCTGATAGCGGAGCCGCTGGAGGAGGAGGGCGAGGTGAGGACGGTCAGCTCCGGCAACTGGACGGCGGTGCTGGCGGGGCAGTGGATGGTGATGATGTGCTCACGGCGCCGGTAAAAATGCGGCTCGTGATGGCGCATGTGCGCCATCGCTTGCTGCGCTGCTGCAGTGCATGCCGGAATGGCGGCACACCATTGCTGATTATAGATATATATATATTCACATGTATACACATATTCATATGTACACACACAGTGTGTATATATATATATATATATATATATATATATATATATATATATATATACACATACACACGCATCCGTATGTACACACATTTACAGTACATACACACACACATTATTATACATAGAGAGGGAGGGAGACACAGGGTGTTATCAGTGCTGTTCTGCTGCCCAAGTCACAGTTATCTATCCAGTACATTTCTCTGCGGTCGGTCGCTCTGTCTGTGGGATTGATGGGATTTATGGCAGCTGGTTGAGATTCCACAGATCAGGGGTCTCGCAGTGAAAGTTCAATCAGTTGCCATAAATCCTCTGTGCCTCAGACGGAGACCGCAGCCACAAGACACAATCCAGACATCAAAGTGTGCAGAAACCTTCTGCCCAGGAGGCAAAATATCCCCTCTTACCCCCCAGATGAAGGAGCTCAGCCCGCACAGGAGATGAAGTCGGCCAGGAAGGAGAGGCATGGGAAGGTGCCCTGCAGCAGCCGACAGTGTAGGAAGTGCATGGCCCCGGGCCCCTGCTCAGCAGGTTGTACAGCAGGGTCAGGGAGCAGAGAGGCATCCTGCAGCTGGAGCCGCTGAGGAGTGGAGGAGCTGTCATACTCCTCCTCAAAGAAGCGGCTGCAGAAACAAATCCGGAAGGAAGCTCCCCGCCGCCGGAAATACCTCTGCGACTGCTGTACAGCTCCCTGGATGTGCCCTGCCAGCAGCCGCATAAAGACCTAAAGGGGCCGCAGGCGACCTCTTGAAGGTAAAGAGCAGCCGCAACGGCCCAATTTCCCTTCAGCCCACCGTGAAAACTCCCGGTATGCCCTATGGCCAGTCCGGGCCTGGTGTATACAGTGCGCAGTAATTTTGGCTAAAGGTTGTGCAACCAAGTATTAGGCTGAAGGTACCAATACTTTTGTCTGGCCCATTTTAAAAGTTTTGTGTGAAATGATCAATGTTTTGCTTTTTGCTTCATTCTTTTTTGTGTTTTTTCATTGAAGACAAATTAAATGAAGATAATAATACCAAAGAATTTGTGATTGCAATCATTTTCAGGAAGAAACTGAGTATTATCCAACAGAATTGCAGGGGTGTCAATACTTTTGGCCACAACTGTATGTGTATATAGTGCTCAATATGTGATATATGGTGTGTATAGTGTTCAGTATGTGATATATGGTGTATATAGTTTGCAGTATGTGATATATGGTATACATAGTGTGCAGTGTTTGATACAGTTAGGGCCAGAAATATTTGGACAGTGACACAAGTTTTGTTATTTTAGCTGTTTACAAAAACATGTTCAGAAATACAATCATATATACATAATATGGGCTGAAAGTGCACACTCCCATCTGCAATATGAGAGTTTCCACATCCAAATCGGAGAAAGGGTTTAGGAATTATAGCTCTGTAATGCATAGCCTCCTCTTTTTCAAGGGACCAAAAGTAATTGGACAATGGACTCTAAGGGCTGCAATTAACTCTGAAGGCGTCTCTCTCGTTAACCTGTAATCAATGAAGTAGTTAAAAGGTCAGGGGTGGATTCCAGGTGTGTGGTTTTGCATTTGGAAGCTGTTGCTGTGACCAGACAACATGCGGTCAAAGGAACTCTCAATTGAGGTGAAGCAGAATATCCTGAGGCTGAAAAAAAAGAAAAAATCCATCAAAAAGATAGCAGACATGCTTGGAGTAGCAAAATCAACAGTTGGGTACATTCTGAGAAAAAAGGAATTGACTGGTGAGCTTGGGAACTCTAAAAGGCCTGGGCGTCCACGGATGACAACAGTGGTGGATGATCGCCGCATACTTTATTTGGGGAAGAAGAACCCATTCACAACATCAACTGAAGTCCAGAACACTCTCAGTGAAGTAGGTGTATCTGTCTCTAAGTCAACAGTAAAGAGAAGACTCCATGACAGTAAATACAAAGGGTTCACATCTAGATGCAAACCATTCATCAATTCCAAAAATAGACAGGCCAGAGTTAAATTTGCTGAAAAACACCTCAAGAAGCCAGCTCAGTTCTGGAAAAGTATTCTATGGACAGATGAGACAAAGATCAACCTGTACCAGAATGATGGGAAGAAAAAAGTTTGGAGAAGAAAGGGAACGGCACATGATCCAAGGCACACCACATCCTCTGTAAAACATGGTGGAGGCAACGTGATGGCATGGGCATGCATGGCTTTCAATGGCACTGGGTCACTTGTGTTTATTGATGACATAACAGCAGACAAGAGTAGCCGGATGAATTCTCAAGTGTACCGGGATATACTTTCAGCCCAGATTCAGCCAAATGCTGCAAAGTTGATTGGATGGCGCTTCATAGTACAGATGGACAATGACCCCAAGCATACAGCCAAAGCTACCCAGGAGTTCATGAGTGCAAAAAAGTGGAACATTCTGCAATGGCCAAGTCAATCACCAGATCTTAACCCAATTGAGCATGCATTTCACTTGCTCAAATCCAGACTTAAGATGGAAAGACCCACAAACAAGCAAGACCTGAAGGCTGCGGCTGTAAAGGCCTGGCAAAGCATTAAGAAGGAGGAAACCCAGCGTTTGGTGATGTCCATGGGTTCCAGACTTAAGGCAGTGATTGCCTCCAAAGGATTCGCAACAAAATATTGAAAATAAAAATATTTTGTTTGGGTTATGTTTATTTGTCCAATTACTTTTGACCTCCTAAAATGTGGAGTGTTTGTAAAGAAATGTGTACAATTCCTACATTTTCTATCAGATATTTTTGTTCAACCCTTCAAATTAAACGTTACAATCTGCACTTGAATTCTGTTGTAGAGGTTTCATTTCAAATCCAATGTCTTAGCATGCAGAGCCCAACTTGCGAAAATTGTGTCACTGTCCAAATATTTCTGGCCCTAACTGTATATGGTATATATAGTGTGCAGTATGTGATATATGGTGTATATAATGTGCAGTATGTGATATGGTGTATATAATGTGCAATATGTCATATATAGTATTCAGTATGTGATGTATGGTGTATATAGAGCACAGTATGTGATATATGGGTTATATAGTGTGCATTATGTGATATGGTGTATATAGTGTACAGTATGTCATATATAGTATATAGTGTTTAGTATGTGATATATGGTGTATTTAGTGTACAGTATGTGATATATGGTGTGTATAGTGCACAGTATGTGATATATGATGTATATAGTGTGCAATATATGATATGGTGTATATAGTGTACAGTATGTCATATATAGTATATAGTGTGTGATAAATGGTGTATTTAGTGTACAGTATCTCATATAGTGTATGTAGGGTACACTTTGTGAGTGATATATGGTGTATTTAGTGTACAGTATCTCATATAGTGTATGTAGGGTACACTTTGTTTTATGAAGTGTATAGTATATGTTTTCCTGCTTATAAATGAGTGTATATTGAAATACTGCCTATGATTCTTAGTATGTGTGATCAGGTCTGAACTGCTAATTGTCTCTGTCTGGCAGATTCCCAGAGGGCCACTCCAGTCATAGACTTCTCATAATTCCCTATATCTATATCTGGTAATGTGTAAGAACCTCTGAGTATCTGGGGATCCCGTTCGCTACATACAGGTCACTGCAGATTCATTCAGAAGTTAACAAATGAATGAAGAATGGTGCACCTGTGCAAGCCGCCTGTCTCTTTTTCTAAGCCATTGTTAGGTCCTCATTTTTTCCATTCAGCAGTAGGACCTGCATTTATCAGACACATGCTATATGGCTGATGCTTTCAACTTGCCATAAATTTGCCAAATGGGAAACATTCTTTAAAGTGGACTTCTCATGTGAAAAAATGCTATTAACCTACAGATATAGGGTTAATCTGCAGGGTAATAGTGTTCTGAGCCTACCCGATGCCTCCATTGCCAGGTGGAAATTAATGTTAAACCTCCTGGCAGAATGCTGGTATCAGTCATGGTGGCTGTTCCAGCGCAGGTTCAGTCACCGCTCTTTGTATGGGGAGCGACGGCTCTAACCGCCCCCTGCACTGACTGACCTCTGACCTCTAGTTCTAATGCTGAGCACCTGTCAGTGCAGGGGGTGATTACAGCCATTGCTCCCCATACAAAGAGCAGTGACTGAACCTGCGTTGACACAGCCACCATGACTGATACCAGAATTCTGCCAGGAGGGTTAACGTTAATTTCCTTCCAGTCTTGGAGCCTAATGTACTGGCATCGGGCAGGTTCAGAATGTTATTAACTGCAGATTAACCCCATATCTGCACATTTACCCCATATCTGCAGGTTAAGGCTCCATTCATACTGTGCGCTTTTAGTCTGTTTTTGCTCATCAGTTTTTGTAGCCAAAACCAGGAGTGGAACAATCAGAGGAAAAGTATAATTAGAAACACGTGACCACTTCTGTATTTATCACCCACTCCTGGTTTGGCTACAAAAACTGATGAGCAAAAACAGATTACAAAAGTGTGGATGGAGCCTAAAAGCATTTTTCCACATAAGTGGTTCCCTTTAAGTATGCCACATTTAGGCTGCACTATTGGTCTACTTTGTACAGATCCGCTGGTGCAGTGGAATGTAGTGAAAGGCATTGACGTCGGCAGTCCCAGCCAAGTCAATGCATTTCACTATTTTGCATTCAGACACTGCGCTTTTTACGGACCCGCTTTTGGGAGTATTTTTGCTACGCTATTTACTCACCTCACCGTGCCCCCACGGGGATCTCTCCTCATCCCGATGCTGTAGGACCTGTGCAGGACCTTGGACAGCACATGTGACCGAGCAACGTCACCCAGTCACATGGTGCTGCAGGGTCCTAGAGGCAGCGCTCGCTGTGGCCTCCGGGATGAGGAGAGATCACCGGCAGTCACTGGGGGGTCGTGTTCAGTTGAGTAAAGCGCAGGTAAAAAGCTCAGTGGCACCAAAAGCGGATCCTCACAAAATGCAGCTATACGTTGTGTGTGAACGCAGCGTTAGGGTTCGCTCACACTAGTGTATAAAATGGATGGGTGCAATGCAACAAAAAAATCACTTTGTGTTAGCACTAATGTTATTCCGTGAGGCACTGCTAATCCGCTATATTTTGTTCTCACCTTTATTCAGCTTGTGGAAAAAAAATCACAACATGCTGTGTATGGCATGTGGATGGTAGGTGACAAAAAATAAATCACACACAATTGTCCGACTCTTCTGTATGAGAATGGGAGCGATTTCTCTATATGTCAGTGTGAGCAAACCCATGGGGTATGTGTGGCATTGAGGATTTGATTGCAGGAAATACACACCAAACATGCAGTGCATTTTTCACGGGTATTTGCTGTATTTTCTGTGATTTTTTTTAATGTTTTTTGGGGAATTTCCATGCATTTCGGGTGGAAAAAGGCTGCAAGTAATTATTCTGCTGCAGATCTATTTTTCCACCAAACCTGCAAGGTTAAAAAAGCAACATGAGTACAAAACATCTGAATTGTCATTGACTGCTGGCAAAAGGGTAGGCATGCAGATTTGTCACAAATCTGCTCCAAAAACGCATTAAAAACGCACTGTCTGCACAGGGCCTTACTTTTCTTTTTGTCAATGGGGGGAAGTTTATATATTTAAAGGAAGACAATCACTTCCAAAATGTTATACAGGGGACTTAGCCTCAATGAAGATCACATAGCACGATAACGTATAGTAGTGCAGTGCCTGAGAAAGTTACTTTTAATTGAAATACAATGAGGGGGCTTTGGTGCACCATTGTCTGGACAAAGAGATCAGTGACCATTACTTCCCCTCCAGAGAGGGTGGAGAAATGTTTTGATATATGTTCCTCCTGGCATAATTTGACCACCAAATAGGTGGTTATCACCACTGCATGCAGTGATCCATTGTATTACTAACCTCATACATATTCAGGCTGCACTGAAATCTGCTCATTTGTATTTGAATTAAAAATCATTTTCTCAGGCCCTATCACCAGAATGTACAGTGCTGATGTCATTTTCACAGGAGCTAAGTTTCTTATATCACTAGATAGTTGTTTATTGTGGGGATGACAAACTGTCTATAAGGGGAGCCTGTCAGCAAGCTTTTACTATATAATCTGAAGACTGCATGCTGTAATATTTAATACACAGATTTCAGCCATGTGTCTTGTTATCACACTGTTTGCTGTTGTTTACTTGCAATGTTTGTTTTAGTTTCTGGAGATTATCATTGCCAACCTAGGTTAGCTAGTCTGCAGGGCCGGTTTTAGACAAAGTAGGGCCCTGGGCAAAAGATTAAAGTGGGGCCCTATATGCTCATATATTGCATCATTTTACACAAATAGGTTACATGAGTTCAGACCGATAAACGAGTGTGATCAACAATTTTGCAATTGTACATACATTCTGATGTCCTCACTATGTACCACCAGGAGCCCATACATTCTGATGCCCTCACTATGTACCACCAGGAGCCCATACATTCTGATGCCCTCACTATGTACCACCAGGAGCCCATACATTCTGATGCCCTCACTATGTACCACCAGGAGCCCATACATTCTGATGTTCTCACTGATATATTCCAGACATGCCAGTGACACCAACAATAAATGTAGCATCCTTGGACCATTCATGTGTGGGGGCTTTTCATACACATTGGGGGATCACTCATATTACTGCCTAAGAAACCTGCCAGAGATAAACACTGGCATCTAAACCTGATCCAAAAAGACTCCCAATGATGCAGGAACAATTTAGGATGAACAATGATAACATCCAGGATGACGGAGTCACAAGCCAAGTGTGGATTACACTGACATTTTAGATCCATAGCTGGGAATCTCTTGGAAACTCAATCCCATTGAGAAACTGGGAAATCCTCAATGGTAGAAGGACACAAATAATCATAGAAAATCTGGGACAAGGCTGGACACACCGAGTCTGTGCAGAAAGTGGATGTTTTGTCAATTAAAGTTTTAAAGCTTATGTAGTGCTGATAAATACTTAAGTAACCATAAAAACGGTGAACTGCAAGGTCCAGACATAAAAACATTACCATGCTGGACTCACTTCTTCAGCCCACACTCCTCTCCCTCCCTCCACGTCCCACTGTACACAATAACACTGTCCCACCAGTTAGCAGCACTCCCAATAAAAGCCGCTTCAATTTGTATAAGTGTGAACTCTCACCTGTCTCCGTCTCTCTTAATTTCTCTCTCTTCTCCCTGACGCAGCTCCTATAGACTGGGGCACTGATGCCGGAAGCTGCAGACCCTCCTCTCACAGCCCCGCCCACCACTGTCAATCACTGGCTGACCGGTCTCTTGCAGCCCCACCGACCGCTGTCAATCACCGGCTGAGCTTCCACCCTCTCCCTCCCAGCACGCTAAGGATTATAAACCTGTCACTAACTACCACAGGATGAACGGCCAGACCCAGAAGAGGAGAAGATGCAGACTGCAGAATTGAATACACGATTACCACTATTACGGCTTCTGCCTCTGTCTGCAGATCTCCGATCATGGAGCTACTGTAATTTATAGCTCTATGATCGGAGATCTGCAGACAGAGGCAATAAATAACACAGGGTAAAGCAGCCAGTGCAACGTCCAGCAAGAGCATCGCAGGACAAGAACAGAAGTAAAGGTGAAGTTATCTCTGCCTTTTCTCCTGCAGTGCTGAGCGAAGCTCAGCCACGGTGTGTCACGTTATAACTGTATTGTGGAGCCGGAGGCTCCGAGGTAGAAGTCAGGTGTGTGTGCACAGACCCGCTGTCTGCATCCTTTCCTGACTGCTTGCTGGCTGCCAGTGTGCCAGTAATGAAACATCTGAATACTCCTTACATCATAGATCAGAGTGGGGGACAAACCAGGGCTTCAGGGGACCCATCAGTGCATGGGGGCCATGGGCAACTGCCCAGGCTGCCCCCCCCAAACGCCGACCCTGCTAGTCTGGCACGCCCTCTGCTGTGATTAGCTCACTGTCTATAGATATTTTATATAGAGAGCCTTCCTGGTGTGGGCGGGGGTAATTTTCTGATCTCTGCTATATTCTAAATCTATAATCTCTGATTATGTAAAAACTGCTGCACCCAGTAACCTAAGTGATACTTTGTTCAATTTAGGGTCTCTATGTGAACATCATGCTGCTCTTGTCGAGCTCACTGGAACGAGGGTACTCGGTACCGGACCGGGTCTGCTACTGGGGAAGTCACGGGTGGTCCTGGTCCGGATCGTGTCCTGGGCCCTGGCAATAATAAGGGGATATTTACAGGGGATATGTCAGTCGTGACGCCACCCACAGTGTGTGGCCAGTAATGGGGCCACCGCTGCCGCAGAACCTCCGGGGATGATGTAATGGCAGCAAGGATGGAATAGTTCTCCATGGGCAGAACTGTGTTCCCCGGGGCAGTGTTGATTAAAGTCTATTGTGTAGTGTGCAGGCCTGCAGGCTGAGTGTAGTACACTTACTGTCCAGATGCTGCAGAAATCCTCCTTCAGCGATGGAGCCTGCACGCTGTGGCTCTCCAGGTGTAGGTCTGCTGCAAACCTGTATGGAAGGAGTCGTGTTCAGGCAGAGAAATGCAAAGGAGTTGTGTTCAGGGTTCACCGTATTTACTTCTCCAAGTTCTTAAGCACAGTTCACAGTTCAGTTACAGTTCTTAGTTCAGTTCTCAGTACATGGGCACACTCTCCCCTCCGGGTTCCCTTTTCTCTCTTTGCAGCCAGGTCCTTCCTACTGTGACCCCTCACTCTGTCTCTGTGTCCTTCCCAGGCTGTTGACTCTCTTTCTGTTCACTTGGTTGTGTGTGACTCCGGACAGTATGGTGGTGGCTCGGACTCCTGTGAGCCCTCCGGGTTGCCACTGAGCTGCCTGTCCTTTGGGGTAGGGACCCTAACGTGTAGTTGTGGTCCTCCGTCGGTTGTCTGGGGATGCGGGTGAACCTGCGGTCCCCTCTAGAGCTGACTCTCTACTTCAGCCTAGCCTCCAGCAGTCCTCCCGTGTGAGGCTCTACCAGGCTCTCTCTACTGTGTCTTCAAGTATCATAGGAGGGCTACTCCGCCTGCAGTCTGCCGTCTCGACCGTGGTTTCTAGGGCCCGGTATCACCGTCCCTCTCTTCCCTCACACTCCTGGGGTGCTGGCTTCGGACGTGCTTTCTCTCTGCGGCTCACACTGGCTCTGTTCAGATTCTGCGCTCCTACACCCCACTTTGTCAGGATGTGTGATTTCAGTCTTTTCATCTCAGCCTACCTCGGCCTACTGACTCCTTCCTCCTCCCCCTTCACTATTTCTACCTTCTGTCACCTGACTACGTGTTTTCCCACCCACTGCTCTAAACCCACCACCCCTCGCCTGCCTAGAGTCCCCAGGCTCTGGGTTGGGTGCTGCCCTCTACTGTATGTGGGTTGTGTGGGCAGTGAGGGTGTTGGTTTTCAACTGTCATCCTACCTGCCTGGCTGCAGTTCCCTTTGTGGCCTCCTGATCGCAGGGGCGCCACACTCTCATATGAGGTAGCAAAAACCTGCTGACAGGTTTCTTTTAAGAAAGTTGTGAGTGGTGTTAACTTTCTGTGGAATGTAGGAGTGGGGGAGCGATATGGTATGTGGGCTGCTGGGGTCTGTATTACAGGGCTGATTTTAAGTCCCAGTCCGACCCTGACTGCAGCTCTGCCCCTCCTCGATCTCTCAGCCCGGCTGTCTCTGGTGATGTGAGGAGGGGAAGACATTGTTCCTGAACGTATACTGTATGTTTTTTTTTTGTGTACAGGCAATGGTGGAAATGCAATTAGTGGTGCCATGGAGGGGCTGTGTAGTGATGCACTGGCAGCCTGTCCTATGGATAGTGTGTGTGCCGGGGAATGGATCCTTCCTGCCGCCCAGTGAGTGGCCCTTTCTTTCAGAGCCAGTAAGTGGTCACATCAATTTGTGACGCTGCCTCCTACTGAACACAATAATTATGACTTGTCGCAAACAGAGGAGACATAATTACAGGCGTTCTCCAGCGCTGTCTGTTCATGCTGAGCTCCATTTGCTGCTGTCCTGATTGGGAGGTGGAGGCCCCGAGCTGCACACAGAGCTAATCCTGCCAGCCGGGGACCGCGCCATCATCTTCTGCTCTGCTGCTACAGCTGCATTATGCCAGACAGGTAGAGGTGGCGGTGTCCCATTATACCAATGGCCTAGCGGGAATTTTCCCACAAGGGAATATGGCCAGTCCGGGCCTGTCCTACAGGAATCAGGACGGACGTGCTGGAGACATCGGTGGATTGCCGGACAGGTGAGCATAGAGACTTTTTTATTTTCAACCATTTCTTTTACTACATTTCGCTTCTGCAATGTATGTGTATACATTGCGGAAGTGAAAGTGCCCCACGCAGCTCATTTATTAGTGTTCGACGAATATTCGGCGAATCGAATTGAACTCTAGGGTGATAGCTTATCTCCAGTGAGGATACACTAAGAAAGAGTAGAGCTGGTTGTGCAGCGGATCAGTAGACTGAGAATCATTGCAGGTTGTAGGCTTGATGTTGTAAGTAGCAGGGGGCTGCTCTGGCCAAGGACTTTCATTGAAGATCTTACATTGCTTTTATGTTATGGTCCAGTAACTTCAGTTATGTCCATCACAATGTTGTTTAGGTCACTTGATTCACCTGCAAATTATAATTGGGAGTGTAATGTTGTTATTTTGTTTTAACACACTTACATAGCACCATTATTTCCAGACCACTTTTCACATCACTGCCCCCACAATCTATATTCCGCATAAATATGTCTCTGGAGTGTGGGAGGAAACCTACACAGACACATGGAGAACATATAAAGTTCTTGCAAATTTTGTTCTCGGTGAGATTCGAACTCAGGACCCAGCACTGCAAGCAACAGTGCTAAACACTGAGCCACCATGCTGCTCATGTTACTTAGCCCCTTCCTAAGAGAACTAGTAAATACAATAAAAAGTAAAAAGAAAAGTTTTAAAAAATATTAAAAAAAATAAAAAAACGCAAAAGGTCAAATCACTTCCCCTTTGCCCATTGAAAATAAAACAATAATAAAAAAAATACACATATTTGGTATCATTGCATTTAGAAATGTATGAATGATCAAAATATATTAATACAATCAGCAAACACAGAAACCAAATGCACTTACAGGACGCAGTCAGAGCCCAATTGTGGAGCAAGCCCAGCTGCAGGCTGATAAATCACCTCTACCAGCAAGATGTGGGAGGCGAGCTGTCATGCATACACTAGGCCTGCATAGAGCACCATTCACACTGATACATATGATGCAGAGTGTCTGAAAGCTACCCAACCGCTCCGCTGCCTGAGCATTGGGCCGCACAGTACGATGCTTCTGCACCACTAAATGAATGGCGCCCCTATGGGCCCAACTGCACCCTGGATGGATAAAAAAGTGCAAAAGTTTTTTATATGATAAATAAAAAACCTTTATAGATGGGATTTTGGTTCATGTGTTGGCCCAAGACATTTAAGCTGATGACCCACGACAAGGGATCCCATGCTCATCAGTCCTAACAAAATTGTACAAAAACTACTAGAAAAAAGCAGCATCAGAAAACTTACCATCCATGCCAAAAACAGAAACCAAATGCACTTACAGGACGCAGTCAGAGCCCAATTGTGGAGCAAGCCCAGCTGCAGGCTGATAAATCACCTCTACCAGCAAGATGTGGGAGGCGAGCTGCCATGCATACACTAGGCCTGCATAGAGCACCATTCACACTGATACATATGATGCTGAGTGTCTGAAAGCTACCCAACCGCTCCACTGCCTGAGCATTGGGCCGCACAGTACAATGCTTCTGCACCACTAGATGAATGGCGCCCCTATGGGCCCAACTACACCCTGAATGGATAAAAAAGTGCAAAGGTTTTTTATATGATAAATAAAAAACCTTTATAGATGGGATTTTAGTTCATCTAGTGGTGCAGAAGCATCGTACTGTGCGGCCCAATGCTCAGGCAGCGGAGCGGTTGGGTAGCTTTCAGACACTCTGCATCATATGTATCAGTGTGAATGGTGCTCTATGCAGGCCTAGTGTATGCATGGCAGCTCGCCTCCCACATCTTGCTGGTAGAGGTGATTTATCAGCCTGCAGCTGGGCTTGCTTCACATTTGGGCTCTGACTGCGTCCTGTAAGTGCATTTGGTTTCTGTTTTTGGCATGGATGGTAAGTTTTCTGATGCTGCTTTTTTTCTAGTAGTTTTTGTACAATTTTGTTAGGACTGATGAGCATGGGATCCCTTGTCGTGGGTCATCAGCTTAAATGTCTTGGGCCAACACATGAACCAAAATCCCATCTATAAAGGTTTTTTATTTATCATATAAAAAACGTTTGCACTTTTTTATCCATCCAGGGTGCAGTCGGGCCCATAGTTGCGCCATTCATCTAGTGGTGCAGAAGCATCTTACTGTGCGGCCCAATGCTCAGGCAGCGGAGCGGTTGGGTAGCTTTCAGACACTCTGCATCATATGTATCAGTGTGAATGGTGCTCTATGCAGGCCTAGTGTATGCATGGCAGCTCGCCTCCCACATCTTGCTGGTTGAAGGTGATTTATCAGCCTGCAGCTGGGCTTGCTCCACAATTGGGCTCTGACTGCGTCCTGTAAGTGCATTTGGTTTCTGTTTTTGGCATGGATGGTAAGTTTTCTGATGCTGCTTTTTTTCTAGTAGTTTTTGTACAATCAGCAAACAGTAAAGACAAAATTAATGTTTTTTTGAGCGCCACAGCATTGCAATGAAATATAATAAGAGGCAATCGAAAAATCACGTCAACCAAAAATGGTATCAATAAAAATGTCAGTTTAGGACACAAATAATAATCCATCAATTCGCTCGAGATTCTGGAAACTAAAAACCTTATGAGTCTCGGAAAATAACGTCAATAGTGAAAACATTTTTTACGAACATCTTCATTTTTTTTTTACTTCTTATATTGAAAGAAAGCTATACATGTTTAGTACCGTATATACTCGTGTATAAGCCGAGTTTTTCAGCCCAAAAATTGGGCTGAAAAGTCTCCCCCTCGGCTTATACACGGGTCAATACGGTAGGTAGGGGCTGTGTCCAGGGCTGGGGAGGCTGGAGGAGGCGGTGGGAGGTAGCTGAATGAGCGGCCCCGTCACGTGGGGCCGCTCATTACATATGCACTGCTTCCCCCTGTCAATCAGCGGCAGGGGGAAGCAGTGCATAACTAAATATATCCCCCCCAAATGCTGGCACTTGCCCCCCCTGTTTGTAAGGCCCCCCCCCCGGCTGCTATTATTACCATCCTCTGTCTTCATCGCGCGCGCAGGTCCCTCCGTGCTCCCGTCCTCCTAGCATCCAGGGTCATGTGACCGGCCGGTCGCATGACGTCATCGCTATGCGACGGCCGGGGACTCCGGATGACGCCGGGAGCATGGAGGATGGGAGCACCGAGGCACCTGCGCGCGCGATGAAGAAGACAGAGGATGGTAAGTTAAGCAGCCGGAGGGGGGGTCTTACAAGCAGGGGGGCAAGTGCCAGCATTTGGGGGCTGCCTGTATACACCTTTGGGGCTGGGGCTGCCTGTATATACCACCTCTGGGGCTGCCTGTATATACCACCTCTGGGGCTGCCTGTATACACCACTGGGGCTGCCTGTATATACCACCACTGGGGCTGCCTGTATACACCTTTGGGGCTGGGGCTGCCTGTATATACCACCTCTGGGGCTGCCTGTATATACCACCTCTGGGGCTGCCTGTATATACCACCTCTGGGGCTGCCTGTATATACCACCACTGGGGATGCCTTTATACACCTTTGGGGCTGGGGCTGCTGTATACACATCTGGGGCTGCCTGTATATAAAACCACTGGGGCTGCCTGTATATAAAACCTCTGGGGCGGCCTGTATATACCACCTCTGGGGCTGCCTGTATATACCACCTCTGTGGCTGCCTGTATATACCACCTCTGGGGCTGCCTGTATATACCACCACTGGGGCTGCCTGTATACACCTTTGGGGCTGGGGCTGCTGTATACACGTCTGGGGCTGCCTGTATATACCACCTCTGGGGCTGCCTGTATATACCACCACTGGGGCTGCCTGTATACACCTTTGGGGCTGGGGCTGCTGTATACACCTCTGAGGCTGCCTGTATATACCACCACTGGGGCTGCCTGTATACACCTTTGGGGCTGCCTGTATATATCACCACTGGGGCTGCTGTATACTACCACTGGGGAGGCTGCTGTATACACCACTGGGGAGGCCTGTATACCACTGGGGAGGCTGCTGTATACACCACTGGGGAGGCTGCTGTATACTACCACAGGGGAGGCCTGTATACCACTGGGGAGGCTGCTGTATACTACGACTTGGGAGGCCTGTATACCTGTGCTGGGGTCCACCCTCGGCTTATACACGAGTCAATAGGTTTTCCCAGGTTTTGGGGGCAAAAGTAGGGGGGTCGGCTTATACACGGGTCGGCTTATACACGAGTATATACGGTATTTGATATCTACGTTCTTGTACTATCCTAGGAAATCATACTGCCAGTTCAGTTTTACTATACGTATAGTGAACATAGATTTTTTTAATTTACTATTATATAATTGCATTTTTTTTTAAATTTCACTGCACTTTTTTCCAATTTCTAATTACAACATATGGTAATATTAATGCTGTCATTCAAAAGTACAACTTATACCACAAATAAATTGATGTAAAAATGAATAAATTATGTCACTTGGAAGAAGGTGAGGAAAAAACAAAAGTGTAAAAACAGAACATTTAAAGGGTTATTATATGGATGGTCACCTGTATCTTTACTATGATAAGTTATAATATGCATTTTAAAGGGGAACTCCAGGGAGAGAGGATTTTTGTACTGTCCCTGCTCTCTTACATGATGAAACTGAGCTGGCCACTTCAGTTCTAGGATGTTTGTATTGCTTATAAATCCATAAAATCATATCTGCTCCTCAATACTCACCCCTCCCTTATGGGACAAAGGTCACAGAGCAAATTTGGCAGGGGGACGTGGCAGGGATTTGGCTTCTGATGGTCTCATTACATGTCAGCCCACACTCTATATACCTTCTGTATGTATCGATGTGCTCTCCTGAGCTAGCAGTCACAGCTGCACAAACATACACACTGTCACTCAGCTCAGGAGAGTCATGCAATACATACAGCAGGCATATAGAGAGTGGGATGTCATAAAGGGAGAGCAGGGGGCCAGCAACCATGCCCCTGTTCACTGCACAGCCTATAAGTATTAGGGGGCTGGACTGTAGGATGAGCATGGATCCACCATCATCCACGCCCCCACCACACCCCCTTGCTTTCAGCAGCAGCATGAAGCTGAATCTGCTTGTGACCTATTGTCCCCTGAGGGAGGGGTGAGAGCTGAGGAGCAGATATGATTTGATTGATTTATAAGTTATGTATAGATCCTAGAACTGTAGTGCCCAGCTCTGCTTCATCATGTGGGAGGGCACGGAAAGTACAAACATTTTTCTCTCCCCAGAATTCCCCTTTATTCTACTAGTGAGTGACTAGTTGTGGTCACAGCACTCTCTATTTTCTGTTGTGTCACAGAAGGTGGAAAAAATCAGCAGAAAATACTCTTATGTTTTCAATAAGTGGCACTTAGATTTTTAATAGGTTGGAGTTTCACTTCAAGGTGCATTGCAGTGTAGTGGAAGGGGACCCTGGGCCAAAAATCTGGTCTAACCAACTTGTCAATTGCACCAATATGTTTCAGCTGAAATGGTCCTGAAAAGAGAAAATCTATAACCAGAACAGGCGTCTTCGACACGGTTTGGTTACAGCATTACAATGAGGTCACATGGGCGTATAAGAAATCGGTCCTATTCTCATCCAGAAAAGTGGGACGATTTTTTCTCACTTGTCATCCATGTGCTGTCTGTATGCAATCTGTTTACTGAGCACCCATTTTCTTTAACAGGACCAATTACATTACAATTCAGTAAGATTGGAAACTGTATCAATACAAATTGGATGCCATACTAATGGTCTGTATGTTATCTGTTCTTTTTTTCTCACACTGTAGCCATTTTGGAGTCAAATTGCAGCATACTGTGATTTTTTTATCTTATGCTAAATACAGCTGAGAAAAAAAAGCAGAGCTACAATATCTCAATGAACAACATTGATCTGATTGATTTTTTTATTGGATTGGACTCGTCTGATTTATCAACTTGTGTGAGCTATTCCTTAAGGGCCTGTCACACGCTTCAATATCGCCTGCACGATATCGGCTGCACGTGACGTTGCAGCGATATTGATGCGTGTGACATACTGAATCAACCAGCGATAAATCGCTGGTTGATGATCGCCAGGTTTTAGAACCTGCTCTAAAACCTGGCGATTGTCGCCCGGTGGACACGCAGCATCGCTGCGTGTGACACCGGGAGTAGCGATATTCCAGCTCCCAGCGCCTCTCACAAGCGCTGGGAGCTGGTAACTAAGGTAAACTGCGGGTATCTAGGCAGCGCGCGCTGCCTAGATACCCGACGTGTATCTTAGTTACCAGCCTCCTCCGCTCCGCTGTCCCTGTGCCAGTGTGGCAGAGGAGAGGGGGTTAACCAGGGAAGCTTCCTGCTTCCCCCGGATGAGCCCACCCGTCCTCTCTCTGCTGCTGCTCCGGCTCACAGGGGCCCCGCTGGACGCAGGTTAGCCCTGCAGGGGGGTCCCCAGCCGCCCCCCATGTCCCTGTGCCAGTGTGGCAGAGGAGAGGGGGTTAACCAGGGAAGCTTCCTGCTTCCCCCTGCTGAGCCCCCCCTCAAAGGTTGCACCAGGGCCCCCGGGCAGCAAGGTCCGCCCCTGGCTCACCGGCTGGTATCTAAGGTACACAGCGGGTAACTAGGGTCCCTAGTTACCCGCTGTGTACCTTAGATACCAGCCGATGAGCATAGGAGGCTGGTAACTAAGGTACACGTCGGGTATCTAGGCAGCGCGCGCTGCCTAGATACCCGCAGTTTACCTTGGAGACCAGCCTGCTCCCGCTTCCAGCAGGCTGGCAGCGGGAGCAGGACATCATGGAAACGATATTTAAATCGTTTCCACGATGTTTCTGGTCAATTGATCGCTGGTGAGTCTGCCTGTGTGACAGCTCACCAGCAATCAGCCATCAATGTCGGCAGCGATCATCTCACTGACGACATTGACGCGTGTGACAGGCCCTTTAGAGTGCTGCAGAAATGTAAGTTTGTGATTGGCACAGGTAGAAGACTGCTCTGTAGAACTTTGTCCTTGAAGTTTTAAAGGCACACTAAACCAAAGTCTGGACTTCGTCCCTAAATTCTGTAGCTGCTGAAGCACTGCCTTAGGCTGGTTTCATACTACCATTTTTCGTTATCTATGTGAATCCAGCTGAAACAAGATGCACCTAGTTCTTTACAGTTCCCCCTCATCCGGGGGGTCCATGGATTTTTTCACTGACACTAAAAACACATTTTGGAGCTATTTTTGTGATCGTTTCACAACTGGGAACACCCAGATCTGGGGAAATGTGGGTTAAATTACAATGGTGCTCTATGGAACTCAGATCAGGCAGAACCTGGATCCCGGTGGATGGGGACGCTGGATCCGGGTATTTTAGCTGAGCATGCGCAAAACCCAGTTTAAATGACACACCCACTAGGAGAAAAGTCATTTTCCACCAGATCCAGCTAAAAAAAGGTACACATGAGACGGATCAGTGATAATACCGGTGCGGGTGCATCTAGAGACATCATGTTTTATAACTCTGGCTGAATCAAGGGTGGTGCAGGTTTTACCCTTATTCCCCTGTATTAAAAAAACAGTAGTGTGAAACCAGCCTTAATTAGAAAGTGAAAGGAGACAAGCTGGTTGCGGCAATGTGATACTATATGGGTAATGTTCTGCCTTGGGTCCTAATATTTGTGTAAATTTAACTTTCACACATACATCTTCCTAAGCATTGTTGCAAGTACAACCTTTTCATGCCCTCAGTATTTTCTAGTGACACTTGCCCTTTCAGTAGGGTAATGTTCCCTGCAACAATGCAATTTTTTAGTAATGGTTTGAGGAATATGAAAAATAATTGACTTGGCCTCCAAATTCTGCACATTTCAATGTGATAGAATATCCATGTGTTATGCTTTAAAAACAAGTCCAAACCATCAAAGCTCCCTTCACAGTATAGTGGACTAGAGATGAGCGGACCAGGCAACATTTGAATTTGCCTATTCATGCAGATTTTCCCAGGAGATTAGATTTACGAAGAAGTTATTTTCCACAAATTTGATGTCTCTTCTTGTGATCTGGAGTCTCACTAGACCCTAAAAAATAAAAATCATGAAATGTAAAGAGTAAAAGAAAATAAGATGAAAATATGAGGTGTTTGTGGGTATTTTGGCCAAAATACGTAAGCTGGTAACCCACCGTCAAGGGCCCTCACGCTTACCAGTCCTAACCACATGCCTTTTGCAGCATGCCTGTTTAATACTGTATAGTTCACCGAAAAGGACATAAAAACAGAGAATAAACTCACCAAAAAATTGCCAGGTAAATACCCATTGCACTTAGCAGCAGCTGCCAGCTCCTCTGAGAGGCAACACAGGTGTCTGTATGCCGATACTCAATCACCTGCAACTCACAGTGGGGGCGGCAGTGGCACCAGCGTCCGACCATGCTGTCAGGGAGGTGTCACCTGTGTTGCCTCTCAGAGGAGCTGGCAGCTGCTGCTAAGTGCAATGGGTATTTACCTGGCAATTTTTTGGTGAGTTTAATATCTTGATATCCAAAATCACAGGAAAGCTATTGTGGAAGCCATGTTATAATGGGTAAAAGCTCTTTTAGTTCTAGAGAGTAACCTACACAATATTAGAAAGGTGTTTATTATGAAGAGTTTCATATTAGAGCCCTATAAGAAGTTATGTAACTAGCTCAATTAGGGATTATTTCCAAATGAGTCATTTCTATTTTGCTCTTCACTCTGAATAAAGTTATTTATTAAGTCAAGAAGGAATTCCAAGAAAAGGAGGATTTTCTACTAACAGCTGTTTATTCAGAAATAAATATTGGAAAACTCCAATAGGTTTCTAATCTGTAAAGTTCTTTATTATCATCTAGAGAATTCCTGTGATCTGCTTATTTACAGCAGATCATCACTTTATTACTTTCTTTATTGCTCTGATCTTTCAAATGAATTATTCACTTGTCAAAATTGTATAAATTGTATTTGAAAGACAGAAAAAGGGGCACAGATCACTTAAAATCCAAAGACACGGTATAAGCAGTGTCAACTGCAGCAGAATCGGGGGTGCACAATCTTATAACAGCTTGAAAGATATATTCGCAAATGAAGAAAGAGGCACTCACCCGCTGGTAGTTGTTCATCAATGGACGACTTTAATCAGCATTAGGATACAGGGTGCTGAGGAGGGGGGTGTCGGAGGTGCAGACGACAGCACTGTATCGGATCAACTGATCCTTCAGCTGGTCTTGTATAAATTGTGTCTCTGTCTTTTAATTTTTTCTTCTCCTCCTTCTTTCTTGTTAGCACAAAATATTGCTTAGTTTATTATACAGTATTACGCTAAAGGACAATAGTTGTTCCTTATATTCTGGCTAGAGCCAATTACCCAATCTTCAAAATATAGCAACACTTTAATCCCAAAACTAGTCATACAGCTTGCTTGCCAGATGTTTTGCATTTTTGTCAGGTGAAATTCATTTTATTGTACATTTCTAACATTGGAAGATAATTTATCTGAATCCTTTTTACATTTTCTATGAGGAGATAAGGTCCATAGCGGTTGGGTGGGTTGTTCGTTTAGAAAGGAATGAAAACATGGCCCTCACCGGAAGAAGGTGGAAGTCTTCTTTATTGTGGTTCACCGATTACATGTAGTGCAGGAAGGAGAGGGGAAGGAGCGGATGATGGCAAACTGTTTTGTGCCAGGTGGTGGTCCCCTGTGGAATCGCCACCCGGTGTGAAATGGTTTACCGTCGTCCACTCCTTCCCCTCTCCTTTCTGCACTACTTCCACCTTCTCCCAGTGAGGGCCGCTGTTTCATTACTTTCTAAACAGAATTCCATGTCTGATTGACTATTAAGTGTTCAACCTGGGAGCAAGTGTACCCAATAAACCACAAGTGTGGTCCCCCAGCCACTACTACATGTTGGTATCCTGTGTTGCCCAGCTATTTCTTGTTTTGAGTGAATTGGTTGGATGGTTTGTTTATATAATTCAATCATATGCTTGTGATCAACCTACAGATAAATTCTTATACTTAAGGTCCCGTCACATGTAGCGATGCACCAGCGATCCGACAACGATTTGACCTGGTAGAGACCACTGGTACGTCACTTTGGGGTTGCTGGTGAGATGCCAAACAGTCAGATCTCACCAGCGACTTCAGCAACGATTCAGAATGATACAGAGGTCGTTGGGAATTGTCAGTCTCGGGCATAGTATTGAGATCATTGGTCGTTGTCCCTTTCAGACACAGCGATGCAGCGTTCCCAGCGGGAGCGCAACGACCAAAAAATGACCCAGAGCACTTTGTAACAATCAGCGATCTCACAGCAGGGGCTTGATCGCGGCTCAGTGTCACACCTAGCAAAATTGTTAGCGAGATCGCTGTTAGGTCACAAAACCTGTGATGTTACAATGATCTCGCTAACGATCTCGTTATGTGTGACGGGGGCTTAAAGCACAGTAACTTTCCATAGTCACTTTACATAATTAAACATTTCAACATCAGAAGAAAATTTAGACCCTCTTGTCACAACACATCTGTTGTTTGTCTTGAAACAATATACAGTGGTGTTACAAAGTTTAAGGATTTATGTAGGATTTACAAAGTTTTTGCTTCAATTGAATAGACTAAATGTTCACATCTTGCTCTAATTTAGCAAACATCGATAAACCAAACAATTTAAAAAAAAAAGAAGATACCAAAACAAAAATATTATAAACAAAAGAATAATATCCCCAAAATTATATTTTTTGTTTTTGAGACGATTTAATCATTAGAAGATGAAAATAACTGTTACAATACCTATTGAACCAAATGCTAGTTTTTCAAAGTACTGACATTTCAGGCACATGAAAAGTAAAGATTATTGAAAAATAAGAAACTAACTTATACAGATAACATATTTAGAATAGAAATTGTAACTGGAGGCTGTAAAGCGCATAGCATAAAAGAAAAAAAGAAAGAAGCTGGCCTCATCTCACCTGGTGTCCGATTGTTCATCTAACTGTCAAATAGGTAAGAAGCAGTGAAGAACATATACTCCCCTTCTCCACTGCAGAGAGGCACTGTACAGGCCTTCAACAGTGGCATAACTAAAGTCTTATGGGCCCAAGGCAAAATTTGAAACTGCCCTCCCCCACATCACAGACATGTACCTCATAGAAAACAAAATTTTATAGCAATATCTCCATAAATGCAGCAACGTTATTATTTATTTAAGCAATGCTTCTAAATAATAGTTATGGAGTTACAAAATACTTTCGCTGTACTGGTAAAAAACAAAACTCATCAAACCAAGACAATGTGTCAACAACATGCCCATATTTTATCATCGTATAGAATGGTAACTCAATGATTATCAAAATCCACTAATACCAACATTACACAGGAACACTCTGTAGAATATAAATGTGTATACAGTAGTGATGGGCGAGTCCTAAATTACTCAGAATCGCTTGACTCTAGCGAGTCCGAGCCCGGGACACGCTACTCGTTGCGAGTCTAGCGAGTCCAATGTTAATGAATGGGGAAGCGAGTAATAGCGAGTAATGTGCGATTTAAAAATCGCAGATTGTGTCTCGGAAAGCGCTCGCATTGCCGTGTTGGAAACCCCACTTGCAACTGTATTTTGCTGCTGTCTCCGACGCCAAACTCGCATCTGTTTGTCTTATTTAGCGCCGATGAGGCGAGGCAAGCGATTTTCTCCAGCACACACCATGCTTTTAGCAAACAGGAAATAAGCCGACTCGAACTGCCAGACGCGCACACACACAGAGCAAGCATGGCCCGTGTCAACACCCTGCAGTTGATTGACCTGGTGGAGGCTCGGCCCCTGCTTTGGCTGCCCACTGACCCTGCCTATGGGGATAACGTCCAGCGGACTACAGCCTGGAGGGAGGTCGCTCAAGTCGTGTTCCCTGCATTCCATCGCAGTGGCCAGGATGCACAGAGCAATATGGGTGAGTTAAATGTGTTCACACGTTATATTGCATTTACCGTATATAGTCGTGTATAAGCTGACCCGTGTAAAAGCTGACCCCCCTACTTTTGCCCCAAAAAACTGGGAAAACATATTGACCGCCATCCTGGTATACAGCAGCTATCACTGGTAGACAGCCCCCCAGCAGAGTATACAGCTCCACCTGCAGAGTATACAGGCCCCCCAGCGGGTATACATGCCCCCAATAATAGGGTATACAGCCCCCCCATGGGTGTACAGGCCCCCAGCAGTGGGTATACAGCCCCCCATGGGTATACAGGCCCCCCAGCAGTGGGTATACAGGGCCCCCAGTGGGTATACAGGGCCTTTAGTGGGTATACAAGGCCCCCAGTGGGTATACAGGGCCCCCAGCAGTGGGTATACAGGCCCCCCAGCAGTGGGTATACAGGGCCCCGTGGGTATACAGGGCCCCCAGCAGTGGGTATACAGGGCCCCCAGTGGGTATACAGGGCCCCCGTGGGTATACAGGGCCCCCATAGTAGGGTATACAGGGCCCTCAATGTGTTATCATGCGCAGTCGCATGGTTGCCTATATTTGAATGGGGTCACAATAGTACACTTAGTTTAAGGGCTGGTCCTCCTGGCTCTGAAGGCCAGGGGGTTGGGTGTATATAAATACCACTAATGAGCGAAGTCTGGTGCCCGCACTATTACATTCTCTATGCGTTGACATGTGCCCTGCCCCATTTGTGATTGTGGCCACGTGAGCTCAATGTCCGTAATGCTGTTGATAATACACATTTTAAAAAAACTGCTTTGTGTCTGTCTTTTTTCAGGGAATGGATGTGTTGGTTGTTTTGTGGGTGGGCTTAGAGTCATCATCATTAGCAAGTACTTTACGGCCCGCATGGCGCATGAAGGCACCTTGGTTAGTATGTGTTAAATCATGACTGCACATACAAATGTTGCTGACAAATAAATAGTGCCTGTGTTTGGGGGGGGTTACTTAATGACTCGGTATGGCAACAACACTAGGAACACAGATGCGATAGGCTGGGACGTCTACTTGCAACACAGCGCGTCTATGTGTTATCTCCGTAGCGTACAGTGGGACCCTTCGCCAGGCTCCAGCAGGATCATAGTACAAGCAACGTTCTCGATGCAGGCATAGGCTTGTTGCCTCAAAAAATTAGCTCAAAGGGCTTAATAAACTCTTTTTAGAAATAGAGGAGGGCGCGTGGCCCATACTATATTCTTGCTTGTCCTACGAGCATAGTACAAGCAACGTCCACGATGCAGGCATAGGCTTGTTGCCTCAAAAAATTAGCTCAAAGGGCTTAATAAACTCTTTTTAGAAATAGAGGAGGGCGCGTGGCCCATACTATATTCTTGCTTGTCCTACGAGCATAGTACAAACAACGTCCACGATGCAGGCATAGGCTTGTTGCCACAAAAAATTAGCCCAAGGGGCTTAATAAACTCTTTTTAGAAATAGAGGAGGGCGCGTGGCCCATACTATATTCTTGCTTGTCCTACGAGCATAGTACAAGCAACGTCCACGATGCAGGCATAGGCTAGTTGCCTCAAAAAATTAGTCCAAGGGGCGGGATCAAAATTTTAAAAATTAATGCAGGGCACTTGAGCCAAACAATATATTTTATTGCAGCTGGAGAAATGCCCACTATGCAGGCATAGGCTTGTTGCCTTGAAAAATTCAGCCAAGAGACTGTATTGTATTGTCTGACAAAAAACAACGTTCAAAAATCATCACAAGTGCATGCAGTAGTAAAGTAACATTACTGAAACTGATTGTGTAGTTTTGTTGTTATGCAGCAAGGGTAGCAGGAACATGAGTTGTCAAAGCTTCTTAGCAGAGGCACATTGTTTATCCTTCGTTTCAGAAAAGGACATAATGTTTAAACCGCAGTCAGCCAAACATATCAAATTTGATTATGTCCCTCTAGGTTTGGGTACTGTCGTCTGGAGGGGTTAAGAAGTTTGATGATATCCAGTCCTTGTTAAACATAATGAGAGTCAGCCTGTTGGCATTTTCTGTAGTAAGCTGTGACCTTCTATCAGTGACAATTCCCCCAGCGGCACTGAAAACACGCTCTGATGTCACATTAGCAGCCGGGCAGGCCAGCACCTCCAAGGCATACAAAGCGAGCTCTGTCCAAGTGTGAAGCTTGGAAACCCAGTAATTAAAGGGTACAGAAGGGTCGGTTAGGAAGCTGGTACTGTCACTGACATACTCGTTCACCATGTTGGAAAATTGTTGTCTCCTAGTCAAGGTGACCGTAGGCATGATCCGTTGTTGATCGGAAGGTCTGTTGAACATCGCCCAGTTGGTGGACATCTTACCCCCACCTCTTCTTGACATTGATGACGTTTGTGTCCCAACCAAAGGCTGCTGTTGCAAAGAGCTGGTTCTTCGGGGTATAGCGGAGTCAGACGGTGATATGGACAGCAAATGGTCAACAACAACACTCTTGAAAAAATCCATCGTTAAGCCCCTGGGTGACTGCAACAGCAGCGACGGAAATTTGTCTTTGTATCTGGGTCCAAAAAGGTTGACAACCAGTAGAGGTTGCTGGCATATATGTGAATGACGCGTGGATCTTGGGAGAGACATTGAGACATTACGTCAGCCATGTGTGCTAAGCTGCAAAGACTCATCTGCTCGCTTACAACAGAATGAGGATCACTACGCATCATGGCCTCTACATCGGTCTCCGCCTCCTCCTCTTCAGCCCACCCATGCTGTACCGACATAAACGTAGGGTTGGGAGTACCATCAGGGTTCACATCAGTACCACAGAAAAATTAATCTTCTTCATCATCACCCTCATCACCTTCTTCTTCCAGACCTAATGTAGCCTGCTGATATTGCCTTGGCTGGCTAGGATCAGCGATGTTAAATTCTGGCACCATAGCCATCCGCTGGGCCCTCAAAGATTCAGTTTTCAGATTCAGGAGCGATTCTTTAAGCAAACAGAGCATGGACTGATCACCGCTGACAAGTTTGGTGCAGTATTCAAAGTTCTCCAGCAACTCGCAAAGATCAGCGATCCAGACCCACTCGAAAGTACTAATGTGTCTGGTCTGACTTCTGTGGTGACGGGCATGTTGCAGCTGATATTCCGCTATTGCCCTCTGCTGCTCATTAAACCTTGCCAACATATGGAATGTTGAGTTCCATCTCGTCGGCATGTCGCAAATTAGCCGGTGTTTAGGCAAATTTAATTTGTTTTGAAGGGCTGAAAGACTGCCAACTGCTGTGTACGAATGTCTAAAATGGGCACAAATTCGCCTCACCTTCTCGAGTAGGTCAGATAACTTGGGGTTTATTTTCAGGAATTTCTGAACTATTAGGTTCAGCACGTGAGCCAGGCAAGGCACGTGAACAAGGTTACCGTGCTTTAGTGCCGCCACAAGGTTTCGTCCATTATCGCTGACAACAAGACCTGGTTGTAGTTGCAGTGGGGCCAGCCACTCATCAGTCTGTTGCTTAAGACCCTTCCACAGCTCAGTTGCAGTGTGAGGTGTGTCACCTAGACAGATAAGCTTCAGAAGAGCCTGTTGTCGCCTTGCTGAAGCACTACTGCAAAGCTCCCAACTTGGATGTGATGGTGCGGGCAGCTCAGCAGTGGACAAGGAAGTTGCAGAAGCAGATTGTGTACTGGACATATATGATGAGGCAGCCACCAGGAATGATGTTGTGCCCGCTATTCGTGGAGTTGGTAGTATCTCAGATGGTCCACTTTGCGAAGTTGGGACACTGTCCACCAGGTTGATCCAATGAGCCGTTACTGAGATGTATCTGCTCTGTCCACAACTACTTGTCCACGTGTCCGTTGTTAGGTGGACTTTGGCTGTTACAGCATTTGTTAGTGCACGCTTTAAGTTGTTAACAATGTGCTGGTGTAACGCGGGGACGGCACTACGTGAGAAAAAGTAGCGGCTGGGTATAGAGTATCGTGGTGCTGCCACAGCCAACAACTCCCGAAAAGACCCTGTACCCACAAGCCTAAACGGCAGCATTTCCACAGCTAACAACTTTGCAATTTTCGCAGTCACTTTTTGGGAAAATGGGTGTGTCGATTGGTACTTCCGCTGCCTTTCATACAGCTGTGGCACAGACAACTGGACATTTGGCGCACACTGACCAGTGGCTAGACTACTGTCATGTCTCTCTTGTACCGCAGCTTGGGAGGAGAACGTTTGAGCGGGAGCTGATGTCTGACCACTAGCTGGTGAAGGATGGATCTGAGGTGGCCTGGAAGTGTTGGGATCAGAAGGCACTGATTGTGAACCCTGATGGGCCGACCACTGAATTGGGTGCTTAACAGACATATGCTTACGCATACTGCTGGTGCTCATGTTTCCTTTTCCCAGGCCTCTGCTTAGCCTTGCATGGCAGATGTTACAGATAACCATATTTGGTACAGATGTGGCATCCTTAAAAAATTGCCACACAATGGCTTTTCGTCCTTTATGTTGAATTGGAGGCAGAGGAGGATGACTCTGTACAACACCAACTGTTGACACAGTTTGGGCAAATGTGTTTACAGTTTGTGCAACAGTTGGTACACTTTGTGCAACAGTTGGTACACTTTGTGCAACAGTTGACACAATTTGGGCAACTGTTGTCACAGTTTGTGTTCTGGAGAAAGGAGTAAGCCTTGGTGCTTTCGGCGGTGGTACGTAGCCACTTTCCTCCTCCTAGCTGCTCTGTTGGCTATGCATGCCAAGAGTCCAGGTAGGATCTGTGGTCTCATCATCCACGCCTTCCTCTTCAAAGTCTTCTGGATAACGTGACTGAGCAGGCTGGCCAGATGAGATGTGTGTCTCATCATTGTCATCATCATCCACCTCCTGAGATGCTGTATGCCTTTGCTGAAAGTGGCTTTCTTCAGTACGAGGTGCTTCAAAACTTTGGCCATGAATAGACATTACGTCTTCTTGAAGTATCTCGTCAGGCAGTGACAAAGAAAGGCCAGATGCAATCGAGGGCTGATAAGAACCAAATAAATCATCGAGTGACCAAGGTCGCCCTCCAAGTTTTCCTCTGGCTGCCGATGGGTAGAGGAAATAGGAAGACTTTGAGGATTGGATGGCCCTGCGTTGTCTGTAGCGACACTAGACTGTGTTGGTAAGGACGATTGTGTACTGCAAGAACCAGTGGTCGAGGTGTTATCAGCCATCCAAGATGTTATCTGGTCATGCTCTTCCTGCCTCAAGACACGTTTTTGTTGAGTACTGGGAATTTTAGACGTGAGAAAGAGAGATCTATCAATCCTCGTCTGTCTACCTGTACCAGTGCCTTCTTGGGCACGACTGCTACGGCCACTACCTTGTCCTCATCCCTTTGAAACCTCTTTTTTGGGAAATTGTGGTTTTTGTGACATTGTTGACAAATGCACAGTCACCGAGATGGAGTTAGGTGTTGCTGTAGGGCGTCACCTGCTGGCGGGTTAAGTGTGTGCTAACACTTGTCAGTGAAGCAGCACACTAGTCCCTGAAAAAATTATTTAGTGCGCACAGCCACCGAGATGGAGTTAGGTGTTGCTGTAGGTGTCACCTGCTGGCGGGTTAAGTGTGTGCTAACACTTGTCAGTGAAGCAGCACACTAGTCCCTGAAAAAATTATTTAGTGCGCACAGCCACCGAGATGGAGTTAGGTGTTGCTGTAGGCGTCACCTGCTGGCGGGTTAAGTGTGTGCTAACACTTGTCAGTGAAGCAGCACACTAGTCCCTGAAAAAATTATTAAGTGCACACAAGTACCGTGTTTCCCCGAAAGTAAGACCCTGTCTTACATTCTTTTGGGGACCAAAAGTGGCCCCCGGTCTTACTTTCGGGGGGGGGGGGGGGGTCTTACATTGGGTGCCCCAGCAGTGTGGCCTACAGGCCCCCTCCTGCTGGGACACTGCGGGAGTGGGTCGCAAGTCACGTGCGCCCGCTCATTACATATGCACTGCAATCAGCGACAGGGGGAGCAGTGCATTATACTGTATATATGGGCCCCCTCCTGCTGGCACACTACCCCCCTGTTCTGAGGCCCCCACCGCTGCTGCTGCTGCAGACATCTTACCCTCCAGGTAATCCGGGAGACAGCCGAGGACAGAGAACGGACGCGCTGGCTGCTGCAAGAAGACCCTGGAGGGTAAGATGTCTGCAGCAGCAGCAGCGGTGGGGGCCTCAGAACAGGGGGGTAGTGTGCCAGCAATAGGGGGCTCATATATACAGTATAATGCACTGCTCCCCCTGTCGCTGATTGACAGGGGGATGCAGTGCATATTATCTGCAAGGACTGCAGAGAAGCTCAGCATGTAAAGACTTCATCAAGACTGTTTGTTAACTTACATTTGCATCTACACGTATCATAGGACTTTGTGACCCAGGAAAGGTTCCTTTAAACCTAGTGGCCTGACATTAAAACAGCAAGTTAATTTCTGCAGCATTGCTTATTGTTGGTGGAGTGTGTGAATATCCACTCAAGGCACCTGCTTCGAGCATATGCGTAAGGAAATCAGTGCACTGTATATACATTGTTGTTTGATTTGTTAGCTATGACAAGGAATATTAGGGGAGAAAAGGGGTGCCCACAATTAATTGTATTGTGGGAGGTGGGTGTAAGATTGTATAATTGGGAGAACCATGTGCCACAGTCACGGTAAAATCCCAGGTAGGCCCAATACTCGAGAGGGGTAAGAGTGGCATAACCTTGTTATAATATTTCCCTTTTCCGTGAAGCTGGCACTTGGGATTTCCCAGGCTGTATAACATATACTGTATGGTTTGTGGCTGTTGTGGCCCATATTTACCTTAAATAATACTTTATTTGTTGAGAAGTTATAAAAAAACTAGATGGCGGCCCGATTCTAAAGAATCGGGTATTCTAGCCTATGGTTATTAGGGTATACGGGGGCTCAGTGGTTAGCAGACTATACAGCGGCTGAGTGGTTAGCAGAGTATACGGAGGCTCAGTGGCTAATAGTCTGCTTTAGGGCAGAGTGCAGTGGTCAGGGGCAGAGTGCAGTGGTCAGGGGCAGAGTGCAGTGGTCAGGGGCCCGATGCAATTGCATCGGGAGCGCGGTGAAATAAATTGTGTGTAGAGCTGGGTCAGTGGGTAGCAGAGTATACAGGGGGCTCTGAGGGTAGCAGATTAAACAGGCAGCTCTGTGGGTAGCAGAGTATACAGGCAGCTCTGTGGGTAGCAGAGTATACAGGCGGCTCTGTAGATAGCAGAGTATAATGTGGTGGGAGGCTGGAGGGGTGAGGAGAGGTGGCGCTGGAGGGGTGAGGAGAGGTGAGGCAGGAGGGGTGAGGAGAGATGCGGATGGAGGGGTGAGGAGAGAGGAGGCTGGAGCGGCGACATGAGTGTTCGGCACACCTCTGCTCCTCTAGGCTGCACACATCACGGCGGTCGTCTCCCACCCGTGATGTGTGTTTTAGGCAGTGTATAGGCGGCCGTAAGCGTGGCGGGGCTGCCTGAGTCCCACTTCGCTTAGGGCCGGCATGTTGGTCCACTGTGGACAGGTGTAGCGCTGTGGTGACGTCACTTTGGCCATGACAAAGTGACGGAAGTGCTGGCTAAAATGACAGAAGTGAGCCTTCGGGTTTTATATATTAGATATAGCAGTACTATGGTATATGGCGGTACAGTATAACAGATGTATAGCAGCACTATAGTATATGGATATATTACAGTATATGTACAGGTGGACTATAGTATATGGGGGTATTTTATAGCACATGTATAGCAGCGCTATGGTATATGGCGGTACATTACAGTACATGTATAGCAGCGCTATGGTATATGGTGGTACATTACATTACATGTATAGCAGCGCTATAGTATATTGCGATACATTACAGTACATGTATAGCAGCACTATAGTATATGACAGTATATTAGAGTATATGTAGAGTTTTACTATAGTATATGGTGGAATTTTATAGCACATGTATAGCAGCACTATAGTATATGGCCATACTCTGCTCCCCCCGCTCCTCCCTTCAAAAAATAAAAAAATCTCCAGTGAGGATACTCACTTGTCCGCCGGCTCGCTCCACCTTCGCCTTCTAGGTCCTACAGGGGTTTAGGACCCGTCGTTGCCTGGGAAACCGTTTAGCTGATTGGTCACATGACCGCTAACTGGCAGGGGGGCAGGATGGATTAGGGGGCAGGATGGTGACGGGGGATGGAGTGGTGGCAGGATGGAGCGAGCGGGGCAGGATGGAGGCGGCGGGGCAGGATGGTAGCGGGGGGCAGGATGGAGCCGGGGGGGGTGCAGGATGGTGCTGGCGGGGCAGGATGTTGGCAGGGGGGCAGGATGAAGCGAGCAGGGCAGGATGGAGGGAGCAGGACAGGATGGTGGCGGGGGGGCAGGATGGAGCGAGCGGGGCAGGATGGAGCTGGCGGGGGGGCAGGATGGAGGCGGCGGGGGGGGCAGGATGCAGCCGAGGGGGGGGGCAGGATGGAGGCGGCGGGGGGGGGGCAGGATGGAGGTGATGGGGGGGCAGGATGGAGGCAGCGGGGGGGGCAGGATGGAGCCAGCGGGGGGGCAGGATGTTGATGGCGGGGGGGCAGGATGGAGGCGGCGTGGGGGCTGGATAGAGCCGGTGGGGGGGCAGGATGGAGCTGGTGTGGGGGGGGCCAGGATGGAGTGGGCGGGGGGGGAGGATGGAGCTGGTGTGGGGGGGGCAGGATGGAGGGGTGGGGGGGCAGGATGGAGCCGGCGGGGGGGTCAGGATGGAGCCGACGGGGGGGGCAGGATGGTGCTGGCGGGAGGGCAGGATGGAGGCGGTGGGGAGGGCAGGATGGAGCTGGTGTGTGTGGGGGGGCAGGATGGAGCTGGTGGGGGGGGGGGCAGGATGGAGCCAGCGAGGGGGGCAGGATGGCGGCAGCGGGGGGGGGCAGGATGGTGATGGCAGGGGGGCAGGATGGAGGCGGCGTGGGGGCAGGATGGAGCCGGTGGGGGGCAGGATGGAGCTGGTGTGTGGGGGGGCAGGATGGAGTGGGGCGGGGGGGCAGGATGGAGCTGGTGTGGGGGGGGCAGGATGCAGCCGGTAGAGGGGGCAGGATGCAGCCGAGGGGGGTGGGGCAGGATGGAGGCGGTGGGGGGGCAGGATGGAGTCGGTGGGGGGTGCAGGATGGAGCGGGCGGGGGGAGCAGGATGGAGCCGGCGGGGGGGCAGGATGGAGCCGGTGGGGGGGCAGGATGGAGCTGGTGTGAGGGGGGGCAGGATGGAGTGGCGGGGGGGGGGCAGGATGGAGCTGGTGTGGGGGGGGGGCAGGATGGAGACGGCGGGGGGGGCAGGATGGTGCTGGCGGGAGGGCAGGATGGAGGCGGTGGGGAAGGCAGGATAGAGCTGGTGTGTGTGGGGGGGCAGGATGGAGCTGGTGGGGGGGGCAGGATGGAGCCAGCGAGGGGGCAGGATGGAGCCAGCGGGGGGGCAGGATGGTGATGGCGGGGGGGCAGGATGGAGGCAGCGTGGGGGCAGGATGGAGCTGGTTTGGGGGCAGGATGGAGCTGGTGTGTGAGGGGGGCAGGATGCAGCTGGTGGAGGGGGCAGGATGCAGCCGAGGGGGGTGGGGCAGGATGGAGGTGGTGGGGGGGGCAGGATGGAGCCGGTGGGGGGTGCAGGATGGAGCGGGCGGGGGGTGCAGGATGGAGGCGGCGGGAGGGCAGGATGGAGGCATGGGGGGGGGCAGGATGGAGCTGGTGTGTGTGGGGGGCAGGATGGAGCTGGTGGGGGGGCAGGATGCAGCTGGGGGGGCAGGATGCAGCCGAGGGGGAGGGAAGGGGCAGGATGGAAGTGGCGGGGGGGCAGGATGGAGGCGGGGGGGCAGGATGGTGCTGGCTGGGCAGGATGGAGGCGGCGGGGGGGCAGGATGGAGCTGGTGTGTGTGGGAGAGCAGGATGGAGCGGGCGGGGGCAGGATGGAGGTGGCGTGGGGGGGACAGGATGGAGCCGGTGGGTGGGCAGGATGGAGCTGGTGTGGGGTGTGGGGGGCAGGATGGAGCCGGGGGGGGTTAGGATGGAGCCGGCGGGGGTAGGATGGAGCGGGCGGGGGGGCAGGATGGAGCAGGTGTGGGGGGGGCAGGATGGAGCCGGCGGGGGGCCAGGATGGAGCTGGTGTGGGGGGGTCAGGATGGAGGCGGTGGGGGGGGTAGGATGGTGCGGGCGGGGGGTGCAGGATGGAGCCGGTGGGGGGGCAGGATGGAGCTGGGGGGGCAGGATGGAGTGGGGGGAGGGCTATGGAGGGGAGAGGGGGGGGCAGGTTGGAGCCGGTGGGGGGTAGGGGCAGGATGGTGGTGGCAGGGGAGGGGCAGGATGGATGAGAGGATACACAGGCGTGTGCCGGCTTGCAGGACCTGTTGGTGCCTGGGAAACCAATCAGGTGATCCCAGGCAACCACAGGTCCTCAAGGCATGGAGCTAGAGGAGGTAGATGGAGGGCGCCGGCAGACGGGTGAGTATCCTCTATGAGTTTTTTTTTTTTTATTAGAAGCAAGCGGGGGAGGGGGCCGCAGGACCCGCGGGGGGGGCCGCAGGATGACCCGCGGGGGGGCAGGATGACCCGCGAAGGGCTCGGGGGGGCAGGAGCAGCCGCGGGGGGGGGGCCGCAGGAGCCGCGGGGATGCAGGACGACCCGCGGGGGGTCCGGAGCAGTGGCGGGGGGGGCAGGAAGACCCGCGGGGGGGCCCGCAGGAGCCGTGGGGGGGCAGAAACAGCAGGAGCAGCCGCGGGGGGGCCGCAGGAGCGGGTGAAACTTCCGAGAGTGGAACATTCTTCCGCCATTTCCTGTAGCCGGGCGTCGCCCGGCTAGCCCGCAGCGGTGACGTCACCACCATGGTCTGGAGGCCATCACGGAAGTAACCTTCGGGCTTTCCGGAAGTGGCCTTCGGCTTTTATATATTGGACTAGATGGGAGCCCGATTCTAAGGAATCGGGTAGTCTAGAATCCATATATAGTTTATTTACTAATAGTTACGGGAGTGCGGTGAAAAGAATTGTGTGTATACAGGCGGCTCTGTGGGTAGCACAGTATACAGCGGCTCTGTGGCTAGCACAGTATACAGCGGCTCTGTGGCTAGCACAGTATACAGCGGCTCAGTGGCCAGCACTGCGCGGTGGCTCGGTGGCAAGCACTGCGCGGTGCTCGGTGGCCAGCACTGCGTGGTGGCTCAGTGGCCAGCACTGCGCGGTGGCTCGGTGGCCAGCACTGCGCGGTGGCTCGGTGGCCAGCACTGCGCGGTGGCCAGCACTGTGCGGTGGCTTGGTGGCCAGCACTGCGCGGTGGCCAGCACTGCGCGGTGGCTCGGTGGCCAGCACTGCGCGGTGGCCAGCACTGTGCGGTGGCTCGGTGGCCAGCACTGCGCAGTGGCCAGCACTGCGCGGTGGCTCGGTGGCCAGCACTGCGCGGTGGCCAGCACTGCGCGGTGGCTCGGTGGCCAGCACTGCACGGTGGCTCGGTGGCCAGCACTGCGCGGTGGCTCGGTGGCCAGCACTGTGCGGTGGCTCGGTGGCCAGCACTGCGCGGTGGCTCGGTGGCCAGCACTGCGCGGTGGCTCGGTGGCCAGCACTGCGCAGTGGCCAGCACTGCGCGGTGGCTCGGTGGCCAGCACTGCGCGGTGGCTCGGTGGCCAGCACTGTGCGGTGGCTCGGTGGCCAGCACTGCGCGGTGGCTCGGTGGCCAGCACTGCACGGTGGCTCGGTGGCCAGCAATGCGCGGTGGCCAGCACTGCGCGGTGGCTCGGTGGCCAGCACTGCGCGGTGGCTCGGTGGCCAGCACTGCGCAGTGGCTCGGTGGCCAGCACTGCGCGGTGGCTCGGTGGCCAGCACTGCGCGGTGGCTCGGTGGCCAGCACTGTGCGGTGGCTCGGTGGCCAGCACTGCGCGGTGGCTCGGTGGCCAGTACTGTGCGGTGGCTCGGTGGCCAGCAGTGCGCGGTGGCTCGGTGGCCAGCACTGCACGGTGGCTCGGTGGCCAGCACTGCGCGGTGGCGCTGGGGGGCAGGGGAGAGCAGAGGCTGGGGGGCACAGCAGAGGGGAGGCTGGGGGGCACAGCAGAGGGGAGGCTGGGGGACACAGCAGAGGGGAGGCTGGGGGGAACAGCAGAGGGGAGCGGAGGCTGGGGGGCAGAACACTCACCGGGGCTGTCGGCGGTCAGCTGGGCTGTCGGCGGTCAGCGGCAGTGGTGGCGGTGGTTCCGGAGGGGCCAGCTCCCTGATGGAGGAGAGTGAGCGGCAGGAGTGGGAGCGGTGCCGGCGGAGGCCGCACACCGGAGTGTGGGCCGGGCCCACACCGGGCAGTGTGCGGGGCCGGTGGCGAGAGTGGGCGGTGAGCTGCAGGGCTGTGGGCGGTGCCGGGGGAGGGCGGATGGGCGCAGACGGGGCTCAGTGCGGGGCCGGTGGCGGGATAGCGGCGAGTGGTGGCGCTTTAGCGCCCACCGCGAGCCGCTGTGCCGTTTTGACAGCGGCTCGCGGTGAGCGCTAAGCGCTCACCCCTCGTGCGTCTGCTACTTCCGGTTCCGGTGTTTTACACAGGGCACAGGCCATCACGGAAGTTGGCTGGATTGCCCGGAAGTGGCCTTCGGGTTTTATATATAAGATACACACACACATATACAGTATACACACACAGTATACACACACACACATATACAGTATACAGACACACACACAGTATACACACACATATACAGTACAAACAGTATACACACACACATACAGTATACACACATATACAGTATACTCACACACACATACAGTATACACACACATACAGAATACACACATATATAGTATATACAGACATATACAGTATACACACACACACACAGTATACACACACACACAGTATACACACACATATTCAGTATACAGACACATACAGTATACACACACATACACAGTATACACATAGCCATAGAGACCCTGAAAGACAAGGCTTGCAAAACCTTCTATGCCGTCCGAAGGAAACTCTACCATCTGAAGCCACCAGTGAGGGTCTGGCTAAAAATCTTCGACTCCATCATCGCCCAATCCTCCTGTATGGCAGCGAAGTCTGGGGTCCTCACACCTACCCAGACTGGTCAAGGTGGGACTCCAGCCCAACAGAAATATTCCACCTGGAATTCTGTAAGCATCTTCTCCAGGTCCACCGGAGCCCTCCAACAGTGCCTGTCGGGCAGAGCTGGGCAGATTCCCTCTACACCTAACGGTTCTAAAGAGGGCACTGTCATTCTGGGCTCACCTGCATAGGAGCAATCCAAGCTCCCACCACCATAAAGCCCAGATACATATAGGTGAAACAGAAAAACCAGGACCCTCGGAACAGCCCAGCCAAACCCAACACAACCAGAACACCAATCACAGCCTGACAAAAGCCGGAATCAGGAAGATGGTAGACGAAGGCCAAGAGAGGTATGTCAGTGACTGGAAGAACGATATCTTCAGCTCACAGAAACTGACCATGTACCGGAGCCTACAGTGAGACTACAAACTGGCCCCATATCTGGAGAAACTCCCGGATCCCAGAGACCGCAAGATCCTGAGCCGATATAGACTCAGTGCCCACAGTCTGGCCATCGAGTCTGGCTGACACAGGCAGAGATACAAGCCCAGGGAGGAAAGACTGTGCCAACACTGTGATCAGGAGGCCCTGGAGGACGAAACCCACTTCCTGCTACACTGTTCCAAATACTCAGCAGTGAGGGACACCCACTTCAGGGGACTCTCGCATCTCTTCCCGGATTTCATCACCATGAAGGAGGAAGAAAAAACATCTATCCTGCTGGGAGAAGAAGAGAGAGCAGTGGAGATAGCAGTGCGGTATGTGAGCGAATGCCATAGACTGCGAGAAAAAGAGCTATGATGCCATGGACTATAGCCTCCACATTGGATCTGCCCCCATCCACCTTTCTTAAGCCATGGACTATAGCCCCCACCCTGGACTTGCCCCATCCACCTTCCCTATGCCATGGACTATAGCCCCCCCAACCTGGATCCATCCCATCCACCTTCCCTACAGCTCCTACCCAACATCCCCACAGTCCCTATCTCTATTCCCTTTATACAATTGCTTTGGCAAAACTGAGATGTATTTGGTCCTGCCAATAAAGCTTCTTTGAATCTTGAATCACATACAGTATACACACATACAGTATACACACACATATACAGTATACACAAACATACAGTACACATACAGTATACACACACACATATACAGTATACACACACACAGTATACACACACACATATACAGTATACACAAACATACAGTATACACACACATACAGTATACACACATATACAGTATACACACATATACAGTATACTCACACACATACAGTATACACACATATACAGTATACTCACACACATACAGTATACACACACATACAGAATACACACATATAGAGTATACACACACACATACAATATACACACACATATCCAGTAGACACACACATATCCAGTAGACACACACATAAAGTATACACACACATACAGTATAGACACATATACAGTATATACACACATATACAGTATACACACACATATAGAGTATACACAAATATACAGTATACACACATACAGTATACACACACACAAATATACAGTATACACACACACAGCATACAGACACACACATATATACAGTATACACACACATATAGAGTAAACACAAACAAACAGTATAGAGACATATACAGTATACACACATACAGTATACAGAAACACATACAGTATACAGACACACATATACAGTATACACACACACATTATACACACACATACAGTATACACACACACACATATATACAGTATACACACACATACAGTATACACACACATATACAGTACAAACACACATATACAGTATACACACATACAGAATACACACATATAGTATATACACACATATACAGTATACGCACACAGTATACACACACACAGTATACACACACACATACAGTATACACACACATACAGTATACACAGACACATACAGTATACACACACATATTCAGTATACACATATATTTAGTATACACACAGACAGTATACACACACAGACAGTATACACATACAGTATACACACACATATACAGTATACAGAAACATACAGTATACACACATATACAGTATACACACATACAGTATACACACACATATATACAGTATACACATATATAGAGTATACACACACATATACAGTATACACACACACATACAGTATACACAGACACATATACAGTATACACACACAGTATATACACACACATATACAGTATACACACACATACAGTACAAACACACATACAGTATACACACAATATACAGTATACAGTATACACACATACAGTTTACACACACACATACAGTATACACACACACATACAGTATACACAGACACATATACAGTATACACACACACATATACAGTTATATCAACACTACATCACAACAGATACAGTATACACACACACATTACAGTATACAACAACATTACAATACACACACATACAGTATACACACAACATACAGTATACACAACACATATACAGTATACACAACATACAGTATACACAACAATCAATACACACACACATACAGTATAACACAAACAGTATACACACACTATAATAACACACAGATAACAGTATACACACAAACAATACAGTATACACACACACACATACAGTATACACAACATATACAGTATACACACATATACTAGTAATACACACACATACACAGTATACACACACATCATACAACAATACAGTTTACACACACACATACAGTATAACACAGACAATATACAGTATACACAACATACAGTATACACACACCATACAGTATACACACACACACATATTACAGTATACACACACATATACAGTATACACACACATACAGTATACACAGACATTACAGTATACACACACATAAGTATACACACACACATACAGTATACCCCACGACACATATACAGTATACACAATATACAGTATACACACATATACAGTATACACACACACAGTATACAAGCATACATATACACAACAATAGTTTTACACACACACATACAGTATACACACACACACATACAGTATAGACAGACACATATACAGTATACACATATATACAGTATAGACACACACATATACAGTATACACACACACACATACAGTATACACACACAGATATACAGTATACACATATATACAGTATAGACAGACACATATACAGTATACACACACACACATATATAATCTCACTCTTCTGTGCAGGAGAGTGTGTATGAAGAAGCCGCAGATATCCTCTCTATCTGTGTGTGATCAGAGCTGTCTCCTCAGCTCTGCAGCATTTCCGGTCCCCTGAAGACTACATCTCCCATCATGCACCGCGGTTCCTCCCTTGTGACGCCATGATCCTGGAAGCAGTGAGGAATCTAAGGGGGAGGTGGCATCCAGCCTATTATTGTGTGATTGGGGTGGTCGCCTTGGGCTTGTTCCGGCCACCCCTGGGGTCAGCAGACACCTTAATGGATGCGGCTGGGGGCGTGTGTGTGGTGCGGACACGCCCATTAGTTACCCGACCGCGGCCTTGGTTACCACGCTCTCCGGGGAGCGTGGAGGGGAGACCGGGGAGTGTGGAGGGGAGACTGGGGAGCGTGGAGGGGAGACCGGGGAGCGTGGAGCATGGAGGGGAGACCGGGGAGCGTGGAGCGTGGAGGGAGATGACCCTAACGCACTTCAGTAAGTTTGGCAGCCACGGACACGACGACGGAAACAGTGCCGAAACTTACGGAAGTGCGTTAGGGTGATTATATATTAGAAAGTTTGGTTCACTATAACAATTTGGTCGGATTTGCGGTTGCGGTTGTTACAATGGCATCTTTGAAATTGTTCCAAAAAATGCATTTCTTCCAGAAACTTATTACAATTACATGTTTTGTTATACACATGATTATTACCTTTGTATGTACTTGGACAACATAAAAAAGCAGATAAAAGGCAAATTTGACAGAATTTCACACAAAACCCCCAAAATAGGCCAGACAAAATTGTTAGCACCTCTCCAAAATTCTGGGTAAACAACTTTGTTTCCAGCATTTGATGGTCGTTCAAACTCACCTATGACAAGTAACAAGTGTGGGCTATATGAAAATCATACCTGAACGTGAACAACCAGCAGGCCCAGACGATGGCGAGAAAGAGACTGAGGGCCCGGTTCTGAGTACCCCATGGCCCCAGTGGGCGACTCACTATCACTGAGTCTAGATCTGTGGAGAGATCTTAAAATTTCTGTTGGGAGTAGGCACCCTTCAAAAGTGAGAAACCTAGAGTAGCTTCCAAAAAAATAGTAGTCTAAAATAATAGTTGATAGCTGTAAGAACCTTGTTGATAAAAGAGAAAGCAACAATGATCAACTCACCTCCTCTCTAGTCCTACCACGTGGATCTTACAATGCCTCAAGTGGTGTGTAGATAAAGCAAAATTCCAACATGGGTAATATCCATAAAAAATAATTTTTATTCCATTTTCAATAAAAACACCTGAATTCAAAGTCTATCTTTATATCATAGGATGCACAATTAGATAAATCCTATGAGTGACAGTCGCAGGCTTATAGTGCATTTAAAATCAGGCGTGTTTCAACGGTCGTGACACTTTGATCATTGTGAACCTTGTTTATAGTTATAAGAAGCCATTGATTTCTGTTATTTATGCCAAAGGGTGTGCAACCAAATGTTAAGTTGAGAGTGCCAACAATTTTGTCTGGTTCATTTTTGGAGACGGGTGAAATTATATCCAATTTGCTTTTTTTCATGTTTTTATGTTGTCCAAATACACATTAAGGAAATAAATGTGTCTATGACTAAAGATTAGAGATGAGCGAATATGCTTGTCACTACTCGGTACTCGCACGAATATCTCGGTACTCGGCGAGTACCGAGTAATCTCGTGATACTCTTGCTATGCTCGGGGTCCACCTCCCTGCATGTTGGCGCTCTTTTCAGAGCCAGCCCGCATGCAGGGATTGGCTGACAGACACTGTAATGCCACAGCCATATTGGTTGTGGCATTACAGTGATTGGCTGGCCGCACAGCGTCATCAGGTCTTTATAAGACCTGACCGCGCTGTGCTCGTCACTCTGCGCCATTAGACAGTCAGTGTAGGGAGAGCTGCTGCTGATTGAGGGACAGATTTGTGGCCTTTCAGCTAGTGTAGGCACAGGGCTGCCAGTCTAATTACCACAACAGTCCTTCTGAGGTATCTACCGAACTTCGCTGTGCCAGAATACCAGCCTGCATCGCATGTGGGGCTGGTTTCCAGGCTCATCCATCCCAAAAACCGTGCTTTTAGGGATTTATTTAGCTCACTATAGGCAGGAGTAGGTTTTAGCTCAAATTAGGGTACACCAAAAGCCTTGTGCTAAAAACCAACTCTTGTCTGCACTAATTTAGCATCTAATTGCTGCTACTGTAGGTTGCAGCGTTAATTAGGTTACACCAAAAGCCTCGTGCTAAAAACCTACTCTTGTCTGCACTAATTTTGCATCCAAGTGCTGCTACTGTCTGTTGCAGCGTAAATTAGGATACGCCAAAAGACTGGCTATTGTAGTCAGCGTTTGTGTCTGACTAGTCCACCTGCAGGGCCTTAATTTCAAAACTTAGGGTCGTGCTAAAAACCTACTCTTGTCTGCACTAATTTTGCATCTAAGTGCTGCTACTGTCTGTTACAGTGTTAATTAGGATACGCCAAAAGACTCGCTATTGTAGTCAGCGATTGTGTCTGACTTGTCCACCTGCAGGGCCTTAATTTCAAAACTTAGGGTCGTGCTAAAAACCTACACTTGTCTGCACTAATTTTGCATCCAAGTGCTGCTACTGTCTGTTGCAGCGTAAATTAGGATACGCCAAAAGACTCGCTATTGTAGTCAGCGTTTGTGTCTGACTAGTCCACCTGCAGGGCCTTAATTTCAAAACTTAGGGTCATGCTAAAAACCTACTCTTGTCTGCACTAATTTTGCATCTAAGTGCTGCTACTGTCTGTTGCAGCGTTAATTAGGATACGCCAAAAGACTCACTATTGTAGTCAGCGATTGTGTCTGACTAGTCCACCTGCAGGGCCTTAATTTCAAAACTTAGGGTCGTGCTAAAAACCTACTCTTGTCTGCACTAATTTTGCATCTAAGTGTTGCTACTGTCTGTTGCAGCGTAAATTAGGATACGTGAAAAGACTCACTATTGTAGTCAGCGTTTGTGTCTGACTAGTCCACCTGCAGGGCCTTAATTTCAAATCTTAGGTCGTGCTAAAAACCTACTCTTGTCTGCACTAATTTAGCTGTATACAGTCAGCACCACATTGAAAATGCGCAAGTCCGGTGGCAAGGGACAAGGAACTGGACGTGATGGTGGTGCGGGCAGAGGGCAAGCCCGTGTGCAAGCTCGAATTGCGCCATGACAAACGCCCACATCATCTTGCTCGACTTTCTTGTTCCAATTTCTAGGTGAATGCAGCAACACTCCACTATTAAACCAAGACCAGTGTCAACAGGTTGTTAGTTGGATAGCGGATAATGCTTCCAGTCAGTTTGGCACCACCACAAATACCCTGTCTTCCACACGGTCAAGTGTCAGTAGCCGTGAGACTGGACTGCACATTCCACACCCTGATCCTCCTTCCTCCCACCATGCCGAGTGCCCGGACATAACTGATCCCACACTTGGACACTCTGAAGAGCTGTTCACTTATCCATTAATAGATTCTGGCCTCTCGCCAGCTCCAGTTGAAGTGGGTCATGAGGAGATCGTATGTACCGATGCCCAAATATTTGAGCAGCCACGGTCTCATGAAGGCAACGGTGGGAACGTGTCTCAACAAGAGGTGGACGATGATGAGACACAATTGCCACAAAGTCAGGAGGAGGACCAGGGTGCGGAAGTGGAAGACGACATGGTGGATGATCCAGTAACTGACCCAACCTGGCAGGAGGACATGCAGAGCGAGGACAGCAGTGTACAGGGGTAGTTAGGCGTGGCATCACAACAGGCCGGAAGAAGCAGGGTGGTGTCCGCAGGCAGAAGGCAGGCAACCGTTCCCCGGAACAACAACACGAGTGATGTTGCCAGTACAACTGCTAGGTCTTCCCGAGTCTGGATGTTTTTTAAGGTGTCTGCAGATAATTCGAAAAAGGCCTTTTGCAACACCTGCCATGCCAGCATCAGCAGGGGTAGCAAAACTAGCAGCCTGACCACCACCAGCATGATCAGGCACATGGCAGCAAAGCACCCGACTTTGTGGGATGTACAGCAGAGTAAAGGATCATTGTCTGCGGATGACACCGCTGCGTCTTCCACTGTTGTGCGTGCAATCCAATCCCCTGTCCATACTGCAGGCGAAGATGCCTCCTGTCGTTCATCTGTACTTGCACAAGCAGAAGTAGCACCATCATCAGCCAGCGCAGCGTTCAGTTATCCATACCCCAATCTTTGGAACGCAGGCGCAAATACGCTGCCAACGCCCCACATGCCACAGTTCTAAATGCACACATTTTGCGACTGCTTGCGCTGGAAATGTTGCCTTTTAGGCTGGTGGAGGCAGAAGCATTCCGCATCCTGATGGCGGCGGCTGTCCCACGTTACTCTGTCCCCAGCCGACACTATTTTTCCCAGTGCGCCATCCCCGCATTACATAAGCACGTGTCACCAAACATCATACGTGCCCTTAACAATGCAGTAGAAATGATGGGAGTGATGGTGTGCCACGGTCCGCGCTGCTTCTGGATTAAAAACTCACCAAAGAGCCCAACAACCTTTCATCCTCTTTATTCCAACGCGTTTCAACGCCACAACCCGGCGTCTTCCTCAGGGATCCCTGAGGAAGACGCCGGGTTGTGGCGTTGAAACGCGTTGGAATAAAGAGGATGAAAGGTTGTTGGGCTCTTTGGTGAGTTTTTAATCCAGAAGCAGCGCGGACCGTGGCACACCATCACTCCCATCATTTCTTTTGGAACATACCACGATCTAGTGGTAGGTGGAGGTCCTGCAGCAGCTTGGAACATTGATTCCTAAACGCAGTTAAACCAGTTGTGGGGACCACAACTGGATCAGGTGAGCGGCCACACAGCACCACCGTTTTACATACTAGTGTCACTAGTGATAGGGCACTATTGCGCCTCTTGTCCCCTCCCTTTATATTTTGCTTAACAATGCAGTGTCAGGCAAAGTCCACCTAACCACGGACACGTGGACAAGTGCTTGCGGGCAGGGCCGGTACATCTCTCTGACAGCACACTGGGTTAATATTCTGGAAGCCGGGACCCAGTCTGACCTTGGGACGGAACACGTCCTTCCGACACCGAGGATTGAAAGCCCCAACTCAGTCAGGGTTTCACCCACAGTGTACAGCTCTGGCACGTCATGCTCCTCAGCCTCCTCCTCATCCTCTTCCTCCACTTCACCCTCCACACCAGTCCCAAGCTGGAAGCACTGCAGCACTGCCTCGGCTAAGCGGCAACAGGCTGTGCTGAAGCTAATATGCATAGGTGACAAACCCCACAACGCTGAAGAGTTGTGGACAGCTCTGAAACAGCGGTCAGATCACTGCCTCATACCGCTGAACCTGAAGCCAGGCATGGTCGTGTGTGACAATGGCCGGATCCTTGTGGCAGCTCTGAGGTGAGGCGAGCTGACACAAGTTCCATGCGTGGCCCATGTGCTCAACCTCGTGGTTCAGCGGTTTATTAAATCCTACCCGGAGATATCTGATCTGCTCGTCAAAGTACGCCACCTGTGTGCCCATTTCAGATAGTCACCCACTGCTTCTGCCGGCCTTGCCGACTTTCAGCGGCGTTTGCAGCTTCTGGCTCACAGACTGGTGTGTGATGTCCCCACACGTTGGAATTCCACACTGCACATGTTGGTCAGGATTTGTGAGCAGAAGAGGGCAGTTGTTGAGTACCAGCATCAACTAGGCCGTCGGTATACGGTTCAAACTCCACACATAAGACCCCAGTAGTGGACATGGATGTCCGACATATGTACCGTCCTCCAAAACTTTGAGGACTCCACCAAGATGGTGAGTGGCGATAACGCCATCATTAGCGTCACCATCCCGCTTCTCTGTCTTCTAAAACGCTCTCTGCTCAAAATCAAAGATGATGCATTTCAGGATGAGTTGCAGCAAGAAACTGTACTGGGTGATTACACACAGCCCAGCCTCATCTCATCCCAACGTGCATTGGAGGACTATGACGAGTAGGAGGAGGATGAAGAAATGGAGCTACTTTCATTCGGAATTGACGGTAATACATGCACAACCGTCAGACCGTCGGTTGAGCGTGGATGGCCAGAGGACAGGGGAGAGGAGGAGGAGGTCAGCACGGCCAGTCATGCTGTTGGTGAGGACCCAGAAGTCTTGACTGTTAACAGTCTAGCGCACATGGCTGACTTTATGTTACGCTGCCTGTGTCGTGACCCTCGTGTTATCAAGATCTTGACGGACACTCATTACTGGTTGGTGACACTTTTAGACCCACGCTACAAAGAGAACTTTATTTCTCTTATGCCCGAAGCGGAGAGGTCTACAAAAATGCTGCAGTACCAGAAGGCCCTAGTGGCAGAATTATTAAAAAAATTCCCTTCTGAAAACGCTAGCGGCAGAGGTCACGATTCAGTGGACAACCAAGGTGTCCAGCAGAGAGAGGCACAAGTCCAATCCAGCAGAGGTAGGGGAGCACTCTCAAAGATCTGGGACACTTTTCTCAGCACCTCCCGTACCACAGGCCCTGAGGTGCGGGGAGTGTCACAAGGAATGCAAAATTTGCAAAGATGCTGAGGGAGTACCTTGCTGATCGTACTAAAGTGCTCATAGACTCCTCTGTGCCTTATAATTATTGGGTATCCAAGCTGGACACGTGGCAGGAATTGGCTCTCTACGCCTTGGAAGTCCTGGCCTGCCCTGCCGCTAGCGTTTTGTCAGAGCGTGTTTTTAGTGCCGCAGGTGGAATCATTACAGATAAACGCACCTGCCTGTCAACTGACAATGCTGACAGGCTGACTGTAATCAAGATGAAAAAGGGTTGGATTGGGCCTGTCTTCACCACACCACCACCAAATGATAGCGGAATTTAAATTTTGTGCCGGTAGATTCCCATGCACCTCCGCACACCCACACATCGGTACAGACTTCATGTGTTTGGCTACTTGCTGTACTGCTCCACCTTCTCCTCATCCACCACTATCATATAATCAGTGTGACCGTGGTTCATGATGCCACAAAACCATAATTTTTTTACATCATATTTATGATGATGCACCTAACCGTTCTAAAGTTAGGCATTAGTTTCTTCCCAGGGGCATCGCAATGCCTCCCAATTTTTGGCCTCCCTGACTAGGGAAATAGTACAGCAGACTGACTTGCTTCAAATGGGCACATTATTGAAAAAGGCTCTCATGCACGTCTCTATCCAGGGGCATTGAAGTGCTACACAATTTTTGGCTTCCCTGACTAGGGGAAATACTACAAAAGACCCACTTGCTTAAAATGGGCACATTATTTAAAAAGGCTCTCATGCATGTCTCTATCCAAGGGCATTGACGTGCTACACAATTTTTGGCTTCCCTAACTAGGGAAATAGTACAGCAGACACACTTGCTTACAATGAGCACTTTATTTTAGAAGTCTCTCATGCACGTCTCTATCCAGGGGCATTGAAGTGCTACACAATTTTTGGCTTCTCTGCCTAGGGAAATACTACAACAAACCCACTTGCTTAAAATGGGCACATCATTTAAAGAGGTCCTCATGCACGCCTCTATCCAGTGGCATATTGGTGCCTACCAATTTTTGGCTTCCCTGCCTAGGGAAATACTACAACAGACCCACTTGCTTAAAATGGGCACAATATTTAAAGAGGCCCTCATGCACGTCTCTATCCAGGGGCATCATAATGCCACTCAATTTTTGGCTTCCCTGCCTAGGGCATTACTACAAAAGACCCACTTCCTTATAATGGGCACATTATTTAAAGAGGCCTTCATTTACGTCTCTTCCCAGGGACATGGGAGTGCAACACAATTTTTTTTTTTTAAATCTTTGATATTATCCATAAAACTAACATACACCAAATCTGTCTCACAAGTGGGTATGAGCCCTTAATAGTTTTTCCATGAAAATCCGTTTTAGTTTCATTTTGTAACATTTTCTTGACAGTCCGTAAAAGTGGCGTAATAGTCTGACAACATTGTTGACATCAGTGACCTTGGGGTCTGAAATGCTTCCAGGGGTCTTCCCCATGCTGTTCCCATGTCATTTGAGCACTGTTCTGATACTTTTATGACATTTTTAGGGTTTTTTCATGCTGCCGGGGGTCATGTCAGAAAAATACTCGGGTCTCCCATAGGATAACATTGGGCTCGGTGCTCGGGCCGAGTACACAAGTATCTTGGGATGCTCGGCCCGAGCTTCGAGCACCCGAGCATTTTAGTACTCACTCATCACTACTAAAGATGTGTAATTGTAATAATTTTCTGGGAGAAATTCTTCATTTTCCGGAAAAATTTCAAGGGTGCCTACACTTTTGATCATGACTGTATTCTGTATTCAGATATTACAGAAAAAATATGTTAGTCTAGAAGATGAAAATATGTGTATACATACAACTCCGGAAGCAAAAAGCTTTGATGATTAATCTAAAAATGTGCACATGTGACCCTTTAATAGCTTTAATGTTATTTTCATTGTAAAAGAAGAAAAATATTTGAATAATGCTTCTGAGCGGGAGGAGGAGGGAGAGGGAGGAAGAGACGGCAAGCACATACCTAGCTGAGCTATCTGTGATAAGGCAGTTTCCTCTGTGTGTGCTGGTAGAGAAGGGGATGGTGTTTGTTGTTCTGAGCACAGAACAATTCCGTGCTATACGTAAGAGTTTCTATGGCTAGGGTCAGATTCAAGTTTTGAGCGGTGACAAGGGTAGCACTAAAATCTTAGACTTTGTCAGCAATAATGCTCTGCTAACGCCATGTTAGAACCGGGTTATCGCTGCCAATAATTACTTATGGAGATCCCGCCCCTAACACGACTTCAGCGCCAGCCTCAGAATGAAATCTTGCGTTATTTGCTAATGCGATCAAAGACGCTTCTGAAAACGTCTTTGCTCGCGTTAGGAAATAACACGAGATTGCAGTAAGATACCGGCGTTAGTCATGTTAGGGGCGGGATCTCCATACGTAAGTATTGGCCGCGGAATGCGATGCTAACATGATGTTAGCACCGCGTTATTGCTGACAAAGTGTACGTTTTTAGCATGACCCCTCGGTCACCACTAAAAGCATGAATCTGACCTTAGCCTATGTGTATATTTGAACATTTGTTTTCCTGCATAAAAGGGAGAACAGCACAGACAGGAGGATACATACTCCCCATGCAAGTGTTTTCCACTGAACTTTCCTTGTATGCTTGCAGAGGTGAGCAATGCATAGGACATGATATCACTACATGAATATTTATTTCCTGGTGAGTGGGCAGAGGAGAAGTAAGGCTGGCTTCACACTGCGGTCAGGTCTGATCTGGGGCTGTCAGGGGTGAACCTGACAGCCCCGGACCGGATCTGGGCACAGAACCGGAGGGCAAATATGCCCTCCAGTCCGGTGTGTAGCCGAATGCTGCAGAGCTTAGCTGTCCCCTGCGAAGTGGTGCTGAACCACTTCACAGGGGACAGCTCCCTGGTGCTGAAGTTCAGCCTAGCTCACGCCGATCTTCAGCCGCAGGTGTCGGGTTCCCAGATCCTCCCGGATCGGGGCAATCCGTCCTCATAGACTCCAATGTTAAGGAGCGCCGGATTGCCCTGGATGTGGTAGAATCCGTGAGGATCCGATTTGGGGAGATTTTTCTCCATGGACACAAAAATGCAGCATGCTCCGATTTTATGTCCGGGAGAAAAATCTGATTCCTCTCGGTTCTCCCAGACACATGGAAACCGAATGGCAGAGAGCTGACATCCGGCTCCATCTAGCCCCAGAGGGCTGCATGGGGTGAAAATTGGGTCCGGGGCTGTCCGGTTTACACCGGACAGCCCCAGATAGGACCTGACCGCAGTGTGAAGCCAGCCTAAGTTATCACTCAATGTGATTGACAGATGTAATGAATCTTTTTTTGCAGTTTACAGGGGATAGGGGTGGGTATAAATAAAATAAATGCATGTGTAGAAAGAGATTCACCACAGGAATTAGAAATTATATTAGTAACATGGATTTTTGAGCTGACAGATTCTCTCTATATTTTTCCTTTTTACCTTTCTTCAGTTTTGCATCCACTCTTCACTTTATGCACAAATTTAGATAGGGTGATGCAGGCAATTGCTTCCCTCTTGACAAGTTTCGTTTTTTCTTTAAATCACTGATTGATTATTTGATAATTTAATAGATAATGATCAGAAATACTTGCACCTTTCTCCTCCAGGCTCCTCTTCAGTTTCTTACAGTGTCCAATACCAGTATGGTGCACCCTGTATACTGACCTTGTCAGCATTAGGATTCTGTGAGGTGGTCCTCAGAGCAAATAAACAATTTATTACTAAGAATATATATGAGTCTTGTCTGGGGTCTGAGAAAGTATTTCAATCATGGTCTAAATGAAAGAGATTCTGTCAGGTTATTTTTCAGTATGAAACTAATATTACTTTTGAATGGTGCCTGGGCAGCCCTTTTAAAACATGGAAAATGATTATTATACCATTTGTAGTTTCCTTGCTATAAGTATTTTCAAACTCTGCAGGAAGCTGGTGCATTAGTTCTCTCTATTACTTTGACAGAAGATTAGTCTAGCTGTATAAGTGTTATTTAAATATCATCGCCTATGCAAGCTGGTGTTCTGTCCCTCCCCTCTGTCATGTGTGCTGGGAGGGGAAAGGTGTTTTGTCCTGAACTGTGCTATATGTAAAGACCCAGTTACACACAGATAATTGTGCAGAGATTGTGTGCAGATCTCTGGCTACAGTGAAATCATGGAAACATTGTTCCATTTGTACATGGCCACAAAATTGATTTCACTGCAACCAGAGATCTGCGAACAATCTCTGCACAATTATCTGTGTGTGTAACTGGGCCTTAAAGGTACCGTCACACGGGGAGATATCGCCGCCGATGTTGCTGAGATCTCCCTGTTCAGGCGATGTTGAAGCAACATCACTTGTGAGTTGCTGCGTGTAACAGGGCAACTGAACGGCAATAAATTTCTGGTTCTGAGTTCAGAGATTTCCCAACAGTGTCGGGAAATCAGGCAATGTAGTTTGAGCGATCAGTATGCCTACTGCTGTGTGACGCGGCGATATCAATAGCACAGGCAATGTCTGTGTTCAGGGAATCAATTCCATAGGCATGCCAGGGCGTTTGGTTAGCCGTGCCCCGTCTGCGACGATTGATTTCTTAAGTGCGTTCCGATAGGCTGTCCTTCGCCAAGGCGCCATATTTGATTATCCGTGCGTGCATTACTACCCTCAACAAAGTGTCAAACAAGAATTTTGCTAGAAAATGCTAAGGTTAGCCGACATCAGGCCGCGGCAGACCAATGAAAACGTAGTTGTGATGAACAATTGTATTGGTAGGGGTGTGGTCAAAGACAGTGTGGCACGCCTTGCTCCTAAGTGCTGGGAAAAAGTATGCCCACATTGACAGTGAGAAGGTCCTGTGTGACACGGCGATCTGAAAAGCCAACATTGCTTCAGGTGTGTTTCATGCAATTCCAGAATCGCCGGTTCGCCCATGGTTGATGGCAATATTGCTACCTGTGACATCTCACCAGCGATGCCGCGGTGAAGTGCGCGTTTATGAGATCGCCCGCAACATCGCCGGCGATATCTCCCCGTGTGACAGTACCTTTAGAGATTTCTATTATTTGAATGTTGGTTTTCCTGCATACATGTAATGTGTGTATCTGCTGAGCAAATGATCAAATGTTCTTATAAACACATAGAAATGTCTCAGACTGCACACACTACACACATGCCTCAGATGCACACAATGACATGAATAGCTGCAGTTAAGATCACACACCTCCTCACCCTCCTGTCTGCTCAGACACAACATAACAATTAACAGGAGGGCAGGATAGTGTAATGATACATGAATATTAATTCCTTGGGGAGTGGACAGCAGAGACTGTGATTGAAAGATGGAATTAATCTTTTATTTTGAAGTTCACAGAGGATTGGAGGGAAGCATAAATAATAGAAATGCATGAATAGAAAAAGCTTAGTGAAAGGAATTAGAAAATGATATCAGTAACATATAGATTTTTGACCTGACAGATTCCCTTTAAGAGGTCTGATTAAGAGGTCAAACTATATTCTAAAGTCTTTTGACCAAGTTTACTTAGAGGTCTAGTCTGACAAAAAAATGTTTAGGTCCTGTTCTGTAGTCTGTGTTATTTGAGGTCTAATTGGTGCTTTGTTTGTACGAACAATAGGTATATGGGGGTCAGACTTTATTAACCAGACTGGTCTGGACTTTGAATTAAGTTAGAGGCCCAACCTATTGGCATAGTGAATTGTCCAGTGCTTTTACTCACTATTGATTAAAGGGAACCTGTCACCTCCAAAAAGCCACCTAACCTATAAGAACATGTCCCTGCATCATCTTAAGACCATTCTCACAATCTTTTTGTCGGCTAAATGCTGGCTGTAAAAGTAATAAAAACGTTTTTATATTTACTCATTATCCATTCTAATGAGTAGGGACCATATTCCTTAGCCCTCTGGGCGTGTTGCTTTGCTGCCTTTCTCGTCAGAAGATCACGCCCTAGTGGGCGTGATCTTGTATTCATATTCTAGGCAGGCCCTGCCTGCTTTGCACGTCGCTGTCTGGGCATGTAATGACGCGAATCGCGTCATTTCCGGTTGGGGTGACTTCAGTACACCCATGCTGCTCGTCCGGCTTCAAGCACAGCATTGCGCAAAGCAACACGCCCAGAGGGCTAAGGAATATGGTCCCTACTCATTATAATGGATAATGAGTAAATAGAAAATCGTTTTTAGTAATTTTACAGCCAGCATTTAGCAGACAAAAGGATTGTGAGAATGGTCATAGGATGATGCAGGGACATGTTTTTATAGGTTAGGTGGATTTTTGGAGGTGACAGGTTCCCTTTAAATGAAACTGCTCAGACAGTAAAGAAAACGACCCCCAGAGAATAGAGATGAATTCTAAAATTAGTCAACAAGTTCACTCTATAAAAATATAGTCGATTTGGTGGTTAATCTAATATATAAAACTGAATGTATATATGTGTGTGTGTGTATGTGTGTGTGTATGTGTGTATATCCGGGATTGGCATCTACACCGTCGCAACTACAGCCACAAAATTTTGCACAGTCACACGTCTCGACCCCGGGAGCGTCATAGGCTATGTTGTGAGGCGAAATTTTAACCCTGCGCATTCCAGTTCACCAAACAATTTTGGCCCTATCTACATAATGGGGAAAAAGTGAATGGTAAAATATTGGAGGAAAATCGACAGCTGTCAGCTATAGAGACAAAATTTTGCACAGTCACACGTCTGGACCCTGAGAGTGTCATAGGTTATGTTGTGAGGCGAAATTTTAACCCCGCGCGTTCCAGTTCACCAAACAATTTTGCCCCTATCTACATAATGGGGAAAAAGTGACAGTTACCAGTTGACAGTTGTGAATGAGAGGGGCTTAATGATAGCGCCAAAGACTAACAGCACATACCAGCATATAGTCACTAAGGTGGGGCCCCAACATGAGATATTCACCACGCACGGGGACATGTATACACACCACACGCACACAAAGAGTAACAGCAAGTGTATAGTCGCTAAGGTGCAGCCCCAACATTGGATACTCACCATGCAACCGAACAAACACACACACCACAAAGAGACACACACAACACAGAGACACACACAACACAGAGACACACACACCCCCCCAAGGGGACACACCCACACTCTATAGCTACACATGCACTCACCCCACAGGGACACACACACACACCACAATGAGACACACATGACACAGACACACACACCACACAGACCCCCCCACAGGGACACACACACATAGCCACCCTATAGGGACACATGCACTCACCCCACAGGGACACACACACCACAAAGAGACACACACACACACCACACAGACCCCCCCACAGGGACACACACACATAGCCACCCTATAGGGACACATGCACTCACCCCTCAGGGACACACACACACCACAAAGAGACACACACAACACAGAGACACACACACCCCACACAGACACCCCCCCCCCCACAGGGACACACACACATACACACCCTATAGGGACACATGCACTCACCCCACAGGGACACACACCACAAAGAGACACACACAACACAGATACACACACACACCACACAGACCCCCCCACAGGGACACACACACATACACACCCTATAGGGACACATGCACTCACCCCACAGGGACACACACACACCACAAAGAGACACACACAACAGAGACACACACCACACAGACCCCCCACAGGGACACACACATACACACCCCAGGGACACACACACCACACAGACAGACACAGATGTGCACAAATCACCTCACACAACTCGCCTCACATGTGTGCTATCTTTATTTTCCAAACATAAACATCTGATTAAAAACAGCCAATGTGCAACACATGTGCCAGATAGGGAATTAAGGCAGATGTCAGTCACATGAGCTGTCTATTATGTGTATGTGTGAGGTAACATGTACTGCCCGGCCAGGGGGAGGGTTTACTGTTGGCTGGAGATTTATTAGGCTGCCTATAGCAATCAATCACAGCTCAGCTTCTATTTTCCTACAGGTCATTAATATGACATATTCAAATTCTATTTTGTTATAGCTAACAGCAGTTATTTATTAACCCGGGCGTAGCCGGGTACTACAGCTAGTCTTTAATTAAAATGTATGTCAATTTGCACTAGTGTATGGTTGTTTAGGATATTAAAATACAAACCAATTTCCTATATTCATGAACATTAAAACTCTGAGATTCATACGGTAGTAACCAAGAAGTCCTGAACTCATGAAGTATGTTACAGTATACACTTATATTAATATACTTCACTGGAAATTAGAAAATTAGTCGTTAGACATTTACTATTTAGCTTGAGGTTAAATGTCTAATGTAAAGTTCATTTCTAAAGAAATGATTATTCTCATCCTTTCCCCTTTCTGCTACAAAATGTTTGCAGAGCTATGCATGACTATTTTTTCTAGTCCATTCTACATTACACAGTTCATATTTTATCATATACGGTATTATCCATTGAGTACATTACATCTCTGTCCTGTTGACCTCTTCCACTAAACAAAGCAACAGTCTCATATACCCCAGCATATTAGTATAATTTCATAGTTTTACTCTGTTCTGATTGGAACATTGCTTAATACAACAAATAAACAAAATCTCCCGCTATTAACTAGGAGTTGTAGAAGTACCTTTTAACACTAGAACTACCGCATGTTTCATAATACCTATAACTGCCATTAGAGGTCATTTTGACCCCCATTCAAAAGTACTGACTCTGGAGTAAAAATAACTTTTTTGTTGCCAACAATTTAAAGAACATTTATTTTAACTTAGTAGGAACAGTGTTAAGATCAAGTACAGCAGTTTAAACGCATTTTCCTTTTATATGGTCATAGCATGCGGTGTCCAACAGTTGACCCAAACAGTACTTTCTTCCACTTTCCCAGTGCATTTTCCACAAACTGGTTTGCTACAGCTTGCGCAAGTTTTACTTTGTTTTGTTTTCGTTGCATCTTCCAACTCCACATTTTCGACGTTTGCGGATTTCTTGTCCTTTTGTTTGTGGTTCAGACATTGCGGATGATGGGCCACTTCTTGATTCCAAATAATTCTTGCGAAGGCCTAATGCCAGCTGAAGAATGAACTCCCATCTGCTAATTTTACTCCCAGTTGCTGTTTTATAGAGTATAGTTGCGTTTATAGCTGCTAAATCAAGTACATTACAAAACACCTGAACACGCCATCGGCGGCTTCCAGATTTTGTGGTGTACTTTCGAGCCATCTGGTCTACTGTGTCCACTCCGACCTTTGTTTTATTGTAAAATATTACCGTTTCCGTTTTTTTTTTCTTGTCGTTTCCAACTGCTACATCTGGGTGAAGACTACTGAGCAAAATGACATTCTTGTTTGGCTTACCTTGGTAAACTGTAAGAGTGATGTCACCATTCTTCATCAGAGTAGTCTCATATGTATTTGTTCGTTGTTTTTTTGCCAAAGATGAAATCTCTTTTCTTGCACGGTTCATCGTTCCCACAATGCTTGTTCTCTTGGCTTTCAGTGTATTGGCAAGTTTCAATGAAGTGAAAAAATTATCTGTAGTAACATTTCTTCCCTTGTTCAAAAATGGATCCATTAGTTTGAGAACAAAGTGTTGTGCAAGAGACTGATCAGCCGGTCGTTGTTCATCTTTTCCCAAATATGGAAACCCGTTGCAGGGGTATTTGGATTCTATGTCGACAACCAGCCAGAATTTTATTCCAAATTTGTTCGGCTTATTGGCTATATATTGGGTGAAAGGACATCTTGATTTAGTTGGAAAAAGCTGTTCATCAACTGTCAGGTTTTGTCCAGGTTTGTAACACAGTATACACACAGTATACGATTTCCAATGAAGCGATTCCACACTTCAGAAAATAAAGCAAACTTGTCATTCTTCAATGTATCAGATTGGGTGGATTTGATGTCAAGTAGTACAAATCGCATCAATTCTTCGAACCTACTTCTCGGCATAGTGTCTTGAAAGAAGCGAGGACCCCAAGTACTTAACCACAAGGTTTTTACAGAAAGACCATTTGCATTATATGTGCCCCTCACATATAATATTGCAATAAATGCATCAATCTCGATTAGAGAAACTGTCCATTTATCATCTTGAAGTTTCTGACGAGCCTCCATTTATGTACACTTTTTTATATGGCGAAGTATAGGTTCATCAATTAGCAACCTCCATGCACTGGATACATTCCCATTGATGATCTCCTGTTTGGCATAAGGGGTGGGTGGGTCCAGCTGTTTCTCGTAGAAAGTTTTGTTGAGACAGTCAGCCAGTAGATGCAGAAGCAATTGGGACAACTTCCCACACAGTTCCATCGCGACAAGTCTCTTTATGACCCACAGCAGGTGGAATGTCTACTGTACCTTTCTTTCTCCCTCCGTATCCAAAATATTGTGGTTGGGTCCCTCTTCTTCTACCTCTTCGCAATTGTGGTGTGGCCGTACATCTTGTTGACATAGTGGGACGTCCATCATCCTCTCCAGAATCTTCGGTATCGTCAATTATATCACTGTTACTGCTTGAACCTGATTCTTCGGAAATATCATGAAGAAAATATTCTTCATCAGACTCTGAGTCTATTTGTTCCTGATTTTCTTCTTCTGACTCATTTTCAGATAAATTCTGAAGACATTTCAAGATGTCATCACTTGTCAGACCCCTCTGCTTACTCATGCTTCAAATATATATCGCAAAAAGGGACTTGTAAGAGCGCAGAAGTAATAAAACGACACTGTACAAACATGCAGAGTTGTAGCTTCAACTGTAATGTTTTCTACTGAAGTGCAGACAGTGCTAATCGCTACAAGAGACATGGATCAAACATGTTCAGACAAGTTTAGACAAAACAAAATGCTGAATCATCCCTGATATGCAAAGATACAATTACACTCTACAACTAGGGAGAAGCACTGTGATTTTCTGTACTCTGTAATATTAGGTGACTTGCCTACTACCACTTTTATCTATGGGGTCAAATTGACCCCTTCAGTACTTATAGGTATGAATTGTAAAATTCATTTTTGTGTCCTAAAATATACACTACCATGAATAAATAAAAGTCACAAAAACTCAGAACTCATTTGCTAAAATTTTAGAAATTATAGGAAAAAGAAATAGCAAAATGGTCAAAATGACCCCTCCGGTAGTTCTAGTATTAAAATGAGTAAAATACTACAAAACCAGTGGGTCACTGAGGATGGGCCTAAATCCTAAACATTCAAAAACTGGGCTAAAACCCCTATCAAAAGTACACATGAGAGGGGGCGTGTCCTGGCAGCAATGGCTCCGGTCGCATAGTAGGTGAGCTCTGATCAGCCCCAGCACAGACGCGGCTATAACTAGCGTCTACAGAACCCTGTACAGCCTCAAACCCTTGCCTACACTCCCGGCATCACAGGGAACCTTATGGGCAAGCAGAAACCCCCCGCACTGCGTTCGCCGAGGCGGGTTTCAGATTTCTTTCTCCCGGGCGGGAAGCCCCTCTCCTCATCCAACATGGCGCCTCCATCTTCACCCCGGGCACAGCGCGCGGCTAAGCGCGGGAATGCACACACCGGAGAACTGAGTGCGCTGACCCTCGATCCTATGGAGGCTCCACTCACCAGGGGCGCAATGGAGGAGCTGCTGGCGGGGTTCAGAGTCACCCTGCAACAGGATATGCGTGCAATGGTTGCTGAGGTGAGAGGAGAAGTTACACAGCTCAGCACCAGGGTGGACAAATTGGAGGAAAAGATGGCTGAACTGGTGGAGGCCCACAATGAGCTGATGGACACTCATGAGCGGCACTTGGCCAGGACAGATAGGATCTCAGCTAAGACGCTTGATCTGGAGGATCGCTCTCGTCGCAACAACGTGAGGATCCGCGGCATACCGGAGCAGATTGCTCCTCAGGACTTGCGTTCTATGCTACAGGATTTTATTCTTCAAGTCCTTCCTGACACCCCTAAAATGCTTCTTACTGTGGATCGTATACATAGAATCCCGAAGCCCCCCTCGGTACCGGAGGATCGCCCCAGGGATGTGCTTGCACGACTACACTATTATGAGGTTAAGGAGAACTTTCTGCGAGCCCTGCGGCAGGGTCCAAAACTGCTGGACTCCTTTGCATCCTTGGAAGTATTCCCGGACCTCTCTCCGGGCACGCTGGCCCTGAGGCGGGCATTCAGACCCTACACTGAAATCTTAAGGAACAAGGGCATCCCATACCGCTGGGGATTTCCCACTAAGCTCCTAATCCGTCGAGATGGCAAGATGACTGTCTGCTTCATCCCTCCACAAGCCGAGAAACATCTTGCTCGCTGGGGAATGTGGCCCCCGGTCCCTGTGTCGGAGAATCAATCCCCTGCGGTCTCTCCACGGCCGGGCCCTGGAGACAGCAATAACCCAGAGTGGTCTAAGGACTGATGCATTGGAGACATGTACAGGTTTCTTCTTCTGCTCAATGCGTATAAGTGCTGATGGCTGATCTTCACTGCACCTTCTTCTTGCTCTTATTCCCTTTACTATCTTCTACTTCACTCCTGCGGTTCTTTCACCTGCTTCTCTGTTTCCCTCTAACCCACACTTGCACTCTTCTACTCTCAGCTCTAATTGCTTCCCTCCTACCCCCTGTTTGCTATCTCCTTTTCCTCCCCCCCCTACCATCTCTCTATCCCCTTCTCCTTCTCTACTGCTGCCCCTCGCCCCCCCCCCCTCCCCTTTGCATCTCCGACTTTATCTCATTCTCTCTCTGAGTTCTATTTTTTCTTACTCTGACTGAGTGAATTTCTTCTTGTCTAGATCACCTTGAATTCTCTGACTCTTACTGAACTGACTTTCTAACCTTTTCTGTCATCTATTCTCTTCTATCCCTGCCACTCTCCCTGGCTCTGACCTCTTCCTTCTGGTTCATTGGGGTCTCAGCCGCCCCTGTTGGGTGCTTGGCTTTCCTTGCACTCTGTACTGAATATTATTGATATTCTAGGGACAGCTCCGTTGCGCTGCTACTGGCTGTCATTCAATACTGCTTTTGTTTTTCACTGTGATAAACTATCCCTAAACCCTCTTCTCCTTCCCTCCCTTCCTTCTCCTTGGTTGTATTTACTTACAGGGGACTATACTGTGTGCTGCCCCCCTTCTAGAATTTGCTTTTATTTTTTGTATACCTCTAACTGTTTTTGAGATTTTTGGATCATCATGACCCTGTCGTTAGCCTCTGTTAATGTCAATGGTTTGAATTCTGCTGGCAAAAGAAGTGTGGTCTGGCGCCAACTCAAAAAAAAGGGTGGTAACATTCTGTTCCTACAGGAGACCCATCTCATGAGTGGAGACTGCTACAGGATGACTTCCCAGTACTATCCCTCTCAATTCTTTGCCTCAGCGGACTCCAAACGGGCGGGTGTGGCGATTTTTGTTCATAAAAATGTTGATTTTTCTCTTGTTGAAGTAATTGCGGACCCTAAAGGACGCTATATTGTGGTGGTAGCAAAACTGGGCAGAGTCCTGTATACGTTGGCTTCCGTGTATGGTCCAAACACAGGACAACGCACCTTTCTGAAGGGTTTTCTAAAAATTTTGACATCACACACCAAAGGCTGCAGGATAATTGCTGGAGACTTTAACGCCTCCCATGGAGAAACATCTTGATTGCTCGAATCCCTCGACATATCGAGGTGATCTAGGCCTTATTTTCGCTCAGTCTCAGTTACATGATATCTGGCGGTACTTGCATCCTTCGGAACGAGACTATACGTTTATGTCTCCCCAACATGGAACCTTGAGTAGGCTCGATTACTTACTGGTGGATGATTCCATCCTCCCACTGTGTTTCTGCCAGTATTGCTTCCATAACCTGGTCGGATCATGCGCAGATTTCCTTGGAGGTAACCGACCCTACCTCGATCAGACCACCAGCTCGCTGGAGGCTGAACGAGTATCTCCTATCCTTTCCCCCACATGTTCAACATGTACACAAGCATCTGGAACAGTATTTTGCCTCTAATGATGTGGCTGGGACTGACCCGGAAATCCTCTGGTATGCCCATAAGGCGGTATTTCGGGGCGTTCTTCTCCAACTAGCGTCTAGAGCCAAAAGGGAACGTGAGGCTGCAGTTGCTTCTCTACTTTCCAAGATTAAATTCTTGGAAACAAAACATAGGACTTCCCCCGTAAGCCCTGTACTGCAAGAACTAACAGAGGCGAGACGGGATCTGAGAGCATGTCTACTAGAAAATGCTGAAAAACAACTGAGGAAAACCAAATCCAGGTTTTATGCAATGGGGGACAGAGCAGGGGCCCTGTTGGCTAGGAGAATTAAAAAGAGGGAAATTCAGTCCAGAGTCTCTACCTTGCTGACTCCATCAGGAGAAACTGTACGCAATCCAATTAAAATTGCGGAAGAATTTGGTAAATTTTATCACTCCTTATATAACTTAAAGGACTCGAAAGACATACCTCAGCCCTCTAGCGAGACCATACAAGCTTTCCTGTCCAAAGCCTCTCTCCCTTGCCTCTCTCAAGAACAATTGGGATTCTTGAATGCCCCGATCACTGAAGGGGAAATAATAATGACCATACGGTCAATTAAGAAACGTACCTCCCCTGGCCCGGACGGTTTCTCTTACGCATATTATTCCTCCTTTTCTACTCTCCTCACTTCGTACCTTTTGAAACTTTTCACTTTCTGGCAGCAGAGGGGCTCAATTCGTAAGGAGGGACTGGAGGCACTTATATCCACTATCCCTAAGGCGGGGAAACCTCTCACCACCCCTGGAGATTTTAGGCCCATATCCCTACTCAATTGTGACCTCAAGATTTATGCAAAACTCCTTGCTACCCGCCTCTCGGCCGTCCTCCCCTCCTTGGTTCAACTGGATCAGGTGGGCTTTGTCCCTGAACGCCAGACTTCTGATGGTACACGCAGACTCCTGAATGTACTGGAGCTGCTTGAACGTCGGAGACTCCCCAGTGCACTCCTGTCTCTGGACGCTGAGAAGGCCTTTGATAGGGTGCACTGGGGATACCTGGACGAGGTCCTCTTGAGGTTTGGAATCCGGGGGCCGATCCGAGATGCAATTAATGCCTTGTACTCTAATCCCTGTGCGGCGGTCAGTGTTTCAGGTTTTCACTCTCCGTGCTTCAACATCACTAATGGCACCCGTCAGGGCTGTCCTCTTTCTCCTTTAGTGTTTGCCCTCATAATGGAACCACTCGCCTCCATTGTCCGAAATTGTCCGGACATACGAGGGGTCGCAGTTGGCTCCTTTGAACACAAAATAGGGCTATACGCGGACGATGTGGTCTTCTTTTGCACTGACCTACGCACCTCTCTGCCAGCCATTCTCTCAGTTTTGGAGGAATTTTCTCTTGCCTCCTACTACAAACTAAACTTTGCTAAGTCTACTATTCTCCCTCTGCATCTTCCTGCTGCTGATCAAACATTTCTCCAACGTGTGTTTCCGTTCACCTGGGCCAGGGAAGGATTCCAATATTTGGGGATATATATCACCAAAATGTCTGCGATTGCTAATTGGGACACCTTACATGGTAATATCAGAGGGGAAATTGAGAGACTCTCGGGACTGCAGCTATCTTGGATTGCTAGGATTCAGATCATCAAAATGTCCATTCTCCCGAAGATTCTTTACTTGCTCCGGTGCCTACCTCTGAACTTCCCAAGCAATTCAGTACAAGCCTTGCAAGCTACTTTGGGTCGTTTTGTGTGGAATGGTAGACCCCCCCGAGTTGCTAGACGGGTCCTCTTCCTCCCTTATTCTAGGGGAGGAATGGGGCTACCTAGTATTTCGACATATGCAAGAGCTGCGGTCCTTCAAGCAGCTGGAGATTGGTGGTCTGATGCTCCCTCCTCTAGGTGGATGCAGATGGAATCCTGCTTCTCTCCGGGGGGCTCTACCCGTCTATTATTGGAGATGAACTTACTTAAGTATCAACCTCCCCCTGACTCTCTTAGGGTTATCACCACCTTGTTAGGGGTGTGGGCGAAGATTGGTAGATCTCATTTTTCCTTCCTCTACCGATATGTCTCTCTAGTTGCTGTGGAGAAACTGGTGCCAGACCTGTCCCTGCTGGAGTGGAGGAGAGGGGGGATCCGGTATATATCGGAGCTGATGGATTCATCTGGCGGCCTCCAACAATTCTCCGCCCTGTCTCTTTTATTTGCCTTACCGAAAACCACTTTTTACCAGTATTTGCAGATCCGACACTTTCTGACCTCCTTGGTGTGGCCGACTCCAGATCTGACAGCCATGGATCCAGGCCTCCAGACTTTCATGAAGGCTGGAGGTTCTGCTAGACATGGAGTCTCTATCATGTATTGAGCTTTGCAGTGCTCGGAGGGGAACCTTAAACTGCCTTACATGTTGAAATGGGAGGCACTGTTGACCTTCTCTGTCACATGTGAGGAATGGCGAACGGCTGCATCACATGCGTCTCACTACTCTTCTTGTGTGACGCATTTGGAACAGTCCAAAAAAAAACCAAATGCAATGGTATCATACTCCTGAGCGTCTGGCACGCTTCGCCCGGGGATCTCCTCGGAGCACTCCCTATTGCTGGAAAGGTTGTCAGGTACTTGGCGATACGCTCCACATGTGGTGGGGTTGTCCGGTGATCTCGCAGTTTTGGAAAATGGTGGAGCGCCTGTTGGCAGAACTGGCTGGGTTTTCCACCCCCTTCCCTCCCCAACTGGCGATACTGGGCATTGGTCTGGAACATATTCCTGCTCCACTACGTCCTATTACCACTAACATTCTCATTGCTGCTAGGCAATGTCTCGCAGCAAGGTGGAGATCAACTGTAGCTCCTTCCCTGGCAGACCTGGTGATTAGACTTAACATGCATTTCCAGTATGAATTGATACTGGCTCACTCACTGTCTAAAAGAAATAGAGTTCTTAGTTGGTGGGACCCTTGGATCTCCTCTGTGCACAATTCTGTTCATGTGTAATTGTTCTTTTTGCAACCTTCCCTTGTTTCCCTTTTCCCCCTTTTTTTTTTTTTCCCTCGACCCCTTTCTTTCCGCCCTCTTACCCTAAACCCCCCCCCCCACCACCACCTTTACCTAATTTACTGATTGGTGGACCATGTGATTATTCCCATATCTGTGGAGTGTGTTTAATGTTTTTGTGATTTGTTTCGAAACCTTAATAAACATTTATTGGTTTAAAAAAAAAAGTACACATGAGAGTGAACAACTGATGCACTACAGCTACTCTTATGAAATATATACAATTGCTATATCCTGTCACTAATTGGTTTCTTGTAAACATCCAAAACATTTTCTCATCATCATACTTTATGTTAGTGGTAAATTTAGTGTTTATTTATGAAAGATCTAAAATTTGACAAATTAAGCAAAGTAGCAATTTTTGAATTTGTTTTTTTTGCCCTTATATAGCCCTACGATAAACATATGTAATAAAAAAACAATTAACGTGTTCACTTTACATCACCATCTCTTTTTTAAAATGGTGCTAATTAGTATAGTCAAAGGGTTAAAATTTTAGCATCCAATTTTTATTTTTTCAATGAAATTTACAAAACCTGTATTTCTAGGGACCAAACACATAACAAAAAAAAATTTGCTTAGCTCACCTAATGTATGAAAAATGGCAAAAAGAACTCATAAGACGTGCGCAGATCCTGGTGGGATATGATGGATACGTAGTTTGTAGCAAATTGATAGTTTGTCCATCACTTCATTTTCAGATAAAAATAATATAAGTTTTATTGGTTCATTTAAAAATAAACCACACAAATGAATTAAAAGATATCCTGAAAAAAAAGTCTCTTGATCCACGTATTTTGAGTCTAGACTTGTAAGCTGCTCTTAATCATATATATATGCTTGCAGTAGTCCCTGGTATTGCCCATGATAGTAACGATGGGTTTACAAAATCTTGCTTCTCTCTGCTGAGATACACAGGCTGCATGTGTAATACAGGGTGTAATACAGGGGCTATGTGTGGGCTCCTGGTGTAATACAGGGCTATGTGTAGGCATAGACTGTAATACAGGGGGCTGTGTTTGAGTTCCTGCTCTAATACAGAGGACTATATGTGAGGTCCTGGTGTAATAAAGAGGCAATGTGAGGTCTCCTGATGTAATACTGGAGTCTTTGTGAGTCTTCCTGTTGTATACTGGGGGCTGTGTGCAACCTCCTTCTGCATACTGGGGGATGTTTGAGGCCTCCTGTTGTGTATTGTGGGCTGTGTGCAGTCTCCTGCTGTATACTTGGGGCTGTGTGCTATCTCCTGCTGTATACTGGGGGCTGTGTGCGGTTTCTTGCTGTATACTGGGGGCCATGTGAATCAGACACAATTAAACACTGGTAAATATTTCGGTTTGCACAACCTTGTTGCCTAGCTGCCCTCATTAACCCTTCACTATGGTGGGTTGCATCACTCACACAACCAGTTCCCCATGCCACAAGGTAAAAACTGGCATGCATAGGTTGTAGGTGCAGCGATTATTGAAAACTGACATATTTGTAGGAGACATAATAATGAAAACAAATATCTTTATTCAGGTAACCAATTCATCAGGAATGCTGATGAATAAAGCTAGTGGTCAGTGCACTGCAGCAATTCATCCTGACTTTCTTCTTCTAGTAATGTGCTCCATTCTGAGCCTCTCCTTGTAGTTATGAGCTGCATCCTGACCTTCTCCTTCTATGTTCTCCATTCTGATCCTCTCCTAGCTATATGATCCATGCTGACCATCTCCATGCATTTATGGCCCCACCCTGACCCTCTCCTTGCAGTTGTGCTCCATCCTGACCCTCTTCTTGTAGTAATGCCTTCATCCTTATCCCCTTGCAGCATGCCCCATCCTTGTCGCCTTCGGTAATGTCCCATCCTTGTCCCCTTGTGGTAATGTCCCCATCCTGCCCCCATCATGTTGTAATGCCCCATCTCGCTGAAATGCCCTATCCTTGTTCTCTTGCAGCAATATGCCCCATCCTGCAGTAATATGCCACATTCTTGTCCCCTTGCAGTAATATGCCCCATCCTGCAGTAATGCCATATCCTTCTCCCCTTGCAGTAATATGCATCATCCTTGTCCTCTTGAAGTAATATGCCCCATCCTGCAGTAATGTGTCTCATCCTTGTCCACTTACCATTAATATGCCCCACCCTTATTCCTTTGCAGTAATATGCCCCATCCTGCACTAATCTGCCTCATCCTTGTCCCCATACAGTAATATGCCCCATCCTGCACTAATGTGCCCCATCCTTGTCCCCTGGTATTATTGCACCACCCTTGTGCCCATCACACAGTAATATGCTCCATTTTGCCCACTGGTAGTATTGTCGTATTCTTGCCTCCATCACATAGTAATCTGCCCCATCCTTGTCCCCATCACATAGTAATCTTCCCCATCCTTTTCCCCATCACATAGTAATCTGCCCCATCCTTCCCCCATCAAATAGTAATCTGCCCTATCCTGCCTTCATTACATAGTAATCTTCCCCATCACATATTAATTTGCCCCACCACTGTACCTATCACATAGTAATCTGCCGCATCAAATATTAATATGCCTCATTCTTGTTCCCATCAAATAGTAATCTGCTCCATCCTACCCCCATCACATAGTAATCTGCCCCATCCTGCCCCCTTCACATAATATGCCCCATCACGTAATACTATGCCCCATCACATAATAATATGCCCCATCATCTCCCATTACATAATAATATGCCCCATCCTGCACCCATCACATAATAATATGCCCCATCACATAATAATATGCCCCATCCTGCCCCATCACATAATAATAGGCCTCATCCTGTCCCATCACATAATAATATGCACCGTCAGCCTCCATCACATAATAATATGCCCCATTACGTAATAATATGCCCCATCCTGCCCCATCACATAATAATATGCCCCATCACATAATAATATGGCCCATCAGCCCCCATCACATAATAATATGCCCCCTCCTGTCCCATCACATAATAATATGCCCCATCAGCCCCATCACATAATAATATGCCTCCTCCTGCCCCATCACATAATAATATGCCCCATCCTGCCCCATCACATAATAATATGCCCCATCACATAATAATATGCTCCATCCTGCCCCCATCATATAATAATATGCCCCATCCTGCGCCCATCACGTAATAATATGCCCCATCACATAATAAAATGCCCCATCCTGCCCCCTGTTGGTATTGCCCCGTCCTGCCCCTGTTGGTATTGCCTCATCCTGCCCCCTGTTGTTATTGCCCCATCCTGCCCCCTGTTGGTATTGCCCCATCCTTCCCCCTGTTGGTATTGCCCCATCCAGCCCCCTGTTAGTATTGCCCCACCCTGTCTCTTTTTAGTATTGCCCCATCCTGCCTCTTCTTAGTATTGCCCCATCCTGCCCCTTGTTAGTAGTGCTCCACCCTGCCTCTTCTTAGTATTGCCCCATCCTGCCCCCCATTAGTATTGCCCCACCCTGTCTCTTCTTAGTATTGCCCCACCATGCCCCTTGTTAGTAATGCCCCACCCTGCCTATTCTTAGTATTGCCCCATCCTGCATCCTCTTAGTATTGCCCCACCCTGCCCCCTGTTAGTATTGCCCCATCCTGCCTCTTCTTAGTATTGCCCCACCCTGCCCCCTTTTGTATTGCCCCACCCTGCTTCTTTTTAGTACTGCAACACCCTGCCACCATGCTAGTATTGCCCCACCCTGCCCCCTGTTAGTATTACCCCACCCTGCCTCTTCTTAGTATTAGCCCACCCTGCCTCCTTAGTATTGCCCCATCCTGCCCCCTGTTAGTATTGCCCCACCCTGCCTCTTCTTAGTATTGCCCCACCCTTCCTCTTCTTAGTATTGCCCCATCCTACCTCCTCTTAGTATTGCCCCATCCTGCCTCCTCTTAGTATTTCCCCATCCTGCCTTCTCTTAGTGTTGCCCCACCCTGCCTCTTCTTAGTATTGCCCCACCCTTCCTCTTTTTAGTATTGCCCCACCCTACCTCCTCTTAGTATTGCCCCATCCTGCCACCTCTTAGTATTTCCCAGCCTGTCTCCTATTAGTATTGCCCCATCCTGCCTCCTCTTAGTATTTCCCCATCCTGCCTTCTCTTAGTGTTGCCCCACCCTGCCTCTTCTTAGTATTGCCCCACCCTTCCTCTTTTTAGTATTGCCCCACCCTACCTCCTCTTAGTATTGCCCCATCCTGCCACCTCTTAGTATTTCCCAGCCTGTCTCCTATTAGTATTGCCCCACCCTGCCTCTTCTTAGTATTGCCCCATCCTGCCCACTGTTAGTATGTTAAAAAAAGAAAAAAAGTCATTCTCACCTTCCTGCTTTCACTGATGCTGCAGCTTTCCTCTCCTGGCGTCCTCTGTCTTCGCGGGTGCATCACATGACCGCTGTCACATGACATCCGACACAGCATTGAACTGCAGATCAAAGCAGCAGTGCAGAGGCGAGGCCGCGTGCCATCAGAGACGACTCTTCGTGCCCTCCCTGACACGCGTGCAATAGGTTCGCCATCACTGACATAGGTAGTACCATTGTTGAATGTGGGCACCAAAAATAGCAAGGGTTTCACACCCTCCATTACTAGGTAGGAAGAAATTAGGGTAATTCTAGGGTAACTGTCTGTTATTATTATTAATTCCATGGTGCTGTACATGAGAAATGGTTATATAAAAAATTATAGATATAGGTTACGGTAAACAAATCAACAATGACAGGCTGGTACAGAGGGGAGATGATCCTGCCCTTGTGGGCTTACAGTCTAAGCTTATTGGGGAGGAGACAGTTGGTCAGGGGTGCAACAGATCAGGTGGTGGTAGTTTCGCAGCTCCGGTGGCAGTGGGGCGGCAGCTCCGGTGGCGGTGGGGCGGCAGCTTGGTCATTGCAGGCTGTAAGCTTTCCTGAAAACATGGGTTTTCAGGTTCCGTCTGAAGGGTCCGAGCGTGGTGGATAATCGGACGTGTTGGTGCGCAGAATTCCAGAGAATGGAGGATATTTGGGAGAAATCTTGGAGGCAGTTGTGTGAGAAACTAAGTGTGGAGGAGAGAAGGAGGTCTTGGGAGATCGAAGATTATGTGAGGGAAGATAGTGGGAGATTAGTTCAGAGATACTGGGAGAAGACAAGTTATGGACGGCTTTGTAGGTCAGCGTTAGGAGTTTGAACTGGATTCATTGGGGAATTGGGAACCAGTGAAGAGATTTACAGAGGGAAGAAACAGGGGAGTAACGAGGACAGAGGTGGATTAGTCGGGCAGCAGAGCTGAGGACAGATTGGAGAGGTGCAAGAGAGTTAGCCAGGAGGCCACAGAGGAGGATGTTGCAGTTGTCGAGGCGGGAGATGATGAGGGCATGTACAAGAATTTTAGTAGACTGAGGGCCGAGAAAGGATTGATTCTGGAAATATTTTAGAGCTGAGGCGACAGGAGGTGGCATAAGTTTAGATGTGTCGTTTGAAGGACAGGGCAGAGTTGACAGTTACCCCGAGGTAGCGAATTTCAGATGTGTGAGACAGCATGATGCCATTTACCATAATAGATCAGGTAGTAAAGATGAAAGGTGGGATGGAGGAAAGATGATGAGTACGGTTTTGTCTACATTGAGTTTTAGGAAGCGAGAAGAGAAGAAGGAGGATATGGCTGACTGAGACTCTGGGATTCTGGAAACTAGAGAGTTGACATCTGGGTCATAGAGGTGGATCTGAATGTCGTCAAAATACAGGTGGTACTGGAAGCCATGGGACTTTAAGAGTTGTCCTAGGTCAAGGGTATAGATGGAGAAAAGTAGGGGACCCAGGACAGAGCCTTGCAGGACTCCAACAGAGAGAGGGTGGGATGAGAAGGTAGTGTAAGAGTGGGAAACTGTAAATGTGTGATTGGAGAGGTGTGAGGCAATCCAGGAAAGGGCAAGGTCTTTGATGCCAAGGGAAGAGAGGATCTGCAGTAAGAGAGAGTGGTCGACTGTGTCAAAGACAGAAGGCAGGTCTAGAAGGAGGAGGATGGAGAATTGACTGTTAGCTTTGGCTGTGAGTAAGTCATTAAAAATTTTGGTTAGGGCAGTTTCGGGTGAGTGGTGGGGCCGGAAGCCAGATTGTAGGTTGTCAAGGAAAGTGTTACACGAGAGATGAGAAGAAAGTTGGGCATGGACATGTTGCTTAAGGAGTTTGGAAGCAAACAGGTGCAGCGATATGGGCGGTAGCTGGGTATAGCAGTTGGGTCAAGGTTTGACTTTTTGATAATGGGTGTGATGGTGGCATGTTTGAAGGTAGAAGGGAAGGTACCAGAAGTTAGTAAAAGGTTGAAGAGGTGGGTTAGGGCTGGAATGAGCGTGTTAGTGAGGATGGAGAGGAGGTGGGAAGGGATGGGGTCAAGTGCAAATGTGGTGAGGTGTGATTTGAATAGGAGTGAGTAAGCTCTCTTTCAGTGATGTTGGCGAGGGAGGTTATGAGGGGAGGGAAGGGTAGAGGCCTGGTATATGGAGTGGTTGTGGTGGTGGAACAATAAAGGTTTGCCTTGTTTGGTCTATCTTGTTTTTGAAGTATGTGGCGAACTACTCAGCAGAGATGAGGGAGGTCGGAGGGGGCAGTGGTGGGTGGAGGAGGGAGTTAAATGTGTTAAACAGTTGTTATGCCATTACCTATCTAGCTATTATATATTTGTGTGTCCTTCCCTGAATTTGTATCACTAGAGTACTTATCTGTTTTAACTAATTAATTAAAAGGTAAACGTTAATTCTTTTGGGGATCATTCTATATGGTATAGTTTTTGCTGATGTAAAGTAGACATGTGGGAAATGTTATTTATTATTTTGTGTGATATATCATATAAAAATTTAAATATAAAAAATTGCAACATTTTCAAAATATTTGCTAAATTTGCATTTTTTTTTACAAATAATCACAAAAACTACATTTACAAATAACATGAAGTACCATATATAATGAAAAAACAGTCTTGGATTCACTGGGATTCGTTGAAGCATTCCAAAGTTATCACCTCATAAGTGACACTGGTCAGAAATGCAAAAAATAGCCTGGTCATTAAAGAGGACCTGTCACCAACCATACATGGTGATCTAATTACAGCACTGAATGCAGCATGTCTACTGAATTCAGGCAAGGGGTCCCTGATCCCTTGACCCCCTCTGTACCCTGATATAATACACTTTGAAAACTTACATTGTGGAGCCAAATAGGAGGTGGCTTGTGGCTGGAGCCAAAGGGCAGTTTCACGTCCCCTGTATCTTTAATCTGCCCACCGCCGCCTCCCTCATGCCAATCATTGTCTCCCTTGCCTGCTGCATAACACAAAGCGAGGGTGCGGTTCTGGCCGCATTGCCCCGCCTCCTGCGGTGACATGGTTAACATGGAGCAGGGCGGGTATAAGAGGTGATGTCACAGCAGAAGGCGGGGCGGCCAACCTTCTGCTGTGACATCACTGCCTTTCCCCGCACTGCTCCATGGTTAACCATGGAGCAGGGCAGGTATAAGCGGTGACGTCACCATAGGAGGCGGGGAAATGCGGCCAGAACCGCACCCCTCGCTTATGTTATGCAGCAGGTGAGGGAGACAATGATTGGCATGAGGGAGGCGGCGGTGGGCGAATTAAAGATACAGGGGGTGTGAAACTGCCCTTTGGCTCCAGCCACAAGCCATCTCCAATTTGGCTCCACAATGTAAGTTTTCAAAGTGTATTATCTTGGGGTACAGAGGGGGTCAAGGGCTTGGGGACCCCTTGCCTGAATGCAGCAGAAATGCTGCATTCAGTGCTGTAATTAGATCACCATGTATGGTTGGTGACAGGTCCTCTTGAAGCTCAAAATAGGCTGGGAGTGAAGGGTTAAAAAGCATACTGCTTGTCTTAATTTTTATTTCATAAATCAATAGCAAACATGAAAATAAGCAACTTTGTAATATTTCTTATCAGACAAATTTCTCGTTTCGCTGCCACAATTGCTCAGTCAATATCAAAATTCTCAATTCTGAGTTAAAGTCTGTGTTCAGTGAAGACTTTCCCATTACTGGGGCAGGCACAGTGGCTCAAGTGTTTAGCACTGCATCCTTTGCAGCATTGAGGTCCCAAGGTCATGGGTTCAATTCCTACCAGGGACCACATCTGCAAGGAGTCTGTATGCTCTCCCCATGTTTGCATGGGTTTCCTCCAGGCACTCCAGTTTCCTCCCACATTGATAGGATATTTATATTGTGGGCATCAATAGAGACAGCATTACTGATGTATGTAAAGTGCTATGGAATTAATAGCACTATATTAATATATTATTATTAGGCGGCCGTTACACGGTGCAATATCTTGAACGATATCGTTTAAGCGATCTGCTTTTTGATCGCTTAAGCGATATCGTTTGTGCATCGCTACATGCGATCAAGCGATTTTACAATGTAAAATCGCTTGATCGTGACATCGCAGATGTGAGAGCCGGAGCTCATATCAAGCGATAAAAGCTTGATCAATCTGCATCATCGGGGTGTGTGACACCACGATGAACGATCTCCCAGCGGCAGAGCCTATGCTGGGAGATGGTATCTATGGTAAACGTCGGGTTACTAAGCGCCGCGCGGCGCCTAGTAACCTGATGTGTACCATAGTTACCAGCGATCTCGCTGCTCCACATCGCTGGTGAGTCTGTCTGTGTGACAGCTCACCAGCAATGTGAGCGATATCGTTAGCGATTGCGGGTGCACGTGATCGCTAACGATATCGCTCACGATATTGCACCGTGTGACGGCCGTCTAACTGAGATAGGAGATGGCAGTTGGTACTGATGAGATTCTATGGCAATTCGAATGGGAGAAGTTAGAAACAGAGCTCCACCCCTCTTCCATTTTCTATCCATATAGAATCTCAACTGCCATTTCCTATTCCAGTATTGAGAAAGTCATCACGGAAATCCATGTAGCAAAGTTGTCTGATAAGATATATTACGATGCTTCTTATTTTCAAGTACATTATTGATTTATGAAATAAATATTAAAATAATGTTTATGCTTTAAGCTAGTAAAGCTAACATTGCATTTCTGACCTTCCACAAGTCTAGATGGTGACGCCTCCTTTACCCTGGCCTCAGGGCTTTTAATACATTCTAATTACGACACAGCAGTTATACCGTATGTCCTTGGGAAATTCCATTCACTGTTGCCCTGGTAATTGATTTTCTTGTTTCAGCTCTTGAGTGATTTTTGTTGGTCCCCACTCCTGTATCTTTGGCCAGCAGATGGTGACTGGGTGTTTTTGATGTATGAATCAATACACCAGTTTCATTCCCTTACATACTGTGTTGTAAATCGAAATCCAGTTAGAGGGATTAAAGTGCTACAGTTCTTCAGAAATTTGCCAGATGGAGTGCCCAGTGCCAAATCTGTCTTACCATAAGTAAGACTCTGGATGAGAAGGAGACAACTGTTGTTGCGATAGTAAGAAAATGGAAGAAATACAAAATGAGTGTCAATCGACATCGATCTTGGGCTCCATGCAAAATATCACGTCGTGGGGTATCCAGGATCAAGAGGAAATTGAGAGATCAACCTAAAAATACAACTTGTTAATGATCTGAAGGCAGCTGGGACCACAGTCTCCAAGAAAGCCATTAGTAACACACTACGCATTAATGGATTAAAATCCTGCAGTGCCCGCAAAGTCCCACTTCTCAAGAAGGCACATGTGCAGGCCCATCTGAAGGTTGTCAATGAACACCTTGGTGATTCTGAGAGTGATTGGGAGAAGGTTCTATAGTCAGATGAGACAAAAATTGGGCTCTTTGGCATTAACTCAACTTGCTGTTGTTGGAGGAAAAGAAATGCCTATTATTCAGAGAACACCATCCCCACTGTCAAGCATGGCCGTGGAAACATTATGTTTTGGGGTATTTCTCTACTAAGGGCACAGAACTACTTCACCTCATCAATGGACAACGGATGGAGCCATGTACTGTAGAATCCTGAGGGTCAGCCTCCTTCCCTCCACCAGGACATTAAAAATGGGTCGTGGCTGGGTCTTTCATCATGAAAATGACCCAAGACATATAGCCAAGGCAACAAAAGGAGTGGCTCAAAAAGAAGCACATTAAGGTCATAGAGTAGCCTAGCCAGTCTCCAGACCTTAACCCCATAGAAAACTTATGGATGGAGCTGAAGCTCCTAGTTGCCAAGCAACAGCCTCTAAATCTTAATGATTTAGGGTGCCTTCACACTTGCGTTCGCCTGCGCTGCGCATTGTGGTGGGCGAACGCAAGCCAGGCGCAAGGTGTATGCGCTCGGCTGCGCATGGCTGTGTGCAACCATTGCTCCCCATGTGTGATTTGTACGCATGCGTATGCTTGCGCACAAATCATACATTCTCGTCTGCACCATGAACGCAATATGTTGTGTTCATGGTGCGGATGAGAATGTGTGATTTGTGCACAAGCATCTGCATGCGTACAAATAACGCATGGGGAGCAATGGGTGCGCACAGCCATGCGCAGCCGAGCGCATACACCGTGCGTCACCATGTTAAACATAGGGACGTGCGGTGCTTGTGCTCGGGCTTGCGTTCGCCCGCCGCAATGCGCAGCACAGGCGAACGCAAGTGTGAAGCCACTGATGATCTGCAAAGAGAAGTTAACCGAAATTCCTCCTTACATGTGCACAAACCTCATCATCAACTACAAAAAACATCTGACTGCTGTGCTTGCCAACAAGGATTTTGCCACTAAGTATAAAGGTTTGTTTGGCAGAGGGATCAAATACTTATTTCTCTCTGCAAAATGCAAATACATTTATAGAATTTAGACAATTTGATTTTCTGGATTTTATTTTTGATATTCTATCTCTCACTGTTAAAATTAAGCTATCCTTAAAATTGCTTATAATCATTTTGCATGTTTGTGCCTAAAACTGCTATAACTGATCCATTAAAAAAGGCAGCTTATGGTTAACTAATACTAATAACACAGAAAGAGACCATATTGCAGAACACCGTGTGAATCTAAAATACATGTTCATGAATGTCACATTTACCTACTTTATGTCTACATGTACATTGCATCACATATGTATTAGTACAAAATCTTAATTAATCAAATGCCAGGGACATTTTTATGTCAGAGAGTCAGCTAAAGGTCTGATTATATGTGATTGAATGAACAACTGTTCATGTTTTAATTTCTTTAATAGAGAAAAGACACAATGTAACTATCAGACAGCACATAGCGTCCCTGACTGTAAAGAGAGGTGAAATCCTGATGAAAATCTTCTGTTACCCTGCTACAAGTGACTAACGCTGGGGTCACATTTAAAACGTGAATTGCATTCATTCATGTGGTGAACGCAATACCGGTCACACACATTTTTTTACAAAAATGTGTGCAGAATACCGCACTGCAGTAACCGGATAGCTCAGGATGTGTAATCCTGAGCCATCTGGCAACTGCATAGTTTGCTGATCCCGGCTATTGCTGGCATGAGCAAACTGTTCTTTGTCTTGTAAAAATTGTAATTTAATAAATAAAAGAATGGTTGAGGTCTCTAGGGGGGGCTTAGTCCCCCCTAAAGACCGGACGCCCACTCAGGTGGGCTACACCTACAATGCCCCCTTGCCACGGGCTCCTCCGAGCTCCGTGCATGTTCCCCTACCCCCCCCCCGTATCTGTATAGAGGGGTGCCTGCAGTTTTTATTGAAATATAAGAAGAAAAAATAACAGGGTACAGAACTCGGCCACAAGCCATCCGAAAAGGGTCCCCTACGCATAGGGGGAGAGACCATTGAAAGTAACATTGGGGGGGGGGAAACAATCATTTATGGGCGGAAGGGAAAAGGAGAGAGGGAGGGAAACTTATGGCCGCTTTACACGTCCCGATTCCCGATATCGTTGTCCAACAACGATAAAAAGTCACGTGGTTCGTGCATTGGCGCCGATATCGTTCGTGCGTTGTGTGGTGTAATGGCCGCTTTACACGTCCCGATATCGTTGTCCAACAACGATAAAAAGTCACGTGGTTCGTGCGTTGGCGCCGATATCGTTCGTGCGTTGTGTGGTGTAAATGAGCAATTCGATGCAAGAACAATGCCAAAACGATATCGTTGGAGAATTGTGCAGGCTCTCCAACTGCCCAATATTGGATGGACGATCTGGCAGGATCGTGCTGTGTGACAGCCCAACAACGATTTGGAGCACAACTTCCCCTATTCACTCCCATGTTAAATGATCGTTCCCTGGGTCGCTCGTACAAGGGGGCGTATACATTGTAGTTGCGTTGCCTTCCGATATCTCCCTGTGTAACATCTCCTATGCGATCTTGGACTAGTGCTAAAAATGTGCGCGCTCCCGTGCCGTTGTATCCAATATCGGGACGTGTAAAGCGGACATGAATGAGCAATTCGTTGCAAGAACGATGCCAAAACGATATTGTTGGGGAATTGTGCAGGCTCTCCAACTGCCCGATATTGGATAGACGATCTGGCAGGATCGTGCTGTGTGACAGCCTAACAATGATTTGGAGCACAACTTCCCCTATTCACTCCCATGTTAAATGGTCGTTCCCTGGGTCGCTCATACGAGGGGGCGTATTCATCGTAGTTGCGTTGCCGATATCGTGCTGTGTAACAGCTCCTATGGGATCTTGGACTAGTGCCAAAAATGTGCGCGCTCCCGTGCCGTTGCATTCAATATCAGGACGATATCGGGACGTGTAACGCGGCCATTAAGGGTACACAATTTTCCAAGCATCATTACATATATATATATATACTAGCTGTAGTACCCGGCGACGTCCGGGTTAATAAATAACTGCTGTTAGCTATAACAAAATAGAATTTGAATATGTCATTTTAATGACCTGTAGGAAAATAGAAGCTGAGCTGTGATTGATTGCTATAGTCAGATCCAGGGATGGTGTAAAGCGCGGACTGTCTTTACACCATCCCTGGATCTGATCATCTTTACACGTGCTACGTGGCGGTGGAAGTCCAGCAGCAGCTTATAAACTACATGCAATAAAAACTAGTTGTGGGTGCACACAACTAGACCAGGTGAGTGCACCTCTTTTTGATCTGAGTGTGGAATCAGTGTCGTATTGATAGGGCACTATTGCGCCTCGCTTGTCTCCTTTATCTTTTTGTATTGATTGCTATAGGCAGCCTAATAAATCTCCAGCCAATAGTAAACCCTCCCCCTGGCCGGATAGTATATGTTACCTCACACATACACAAAATAGACAGCTCATGTGACTGACATCTGCCTTAATTCCCTATATGGCACATGTGTTGCACATTGGCTGTTTTTAATCAGATGTTTATGTTTGGAAAATAAAGATAGCACACGTATGAGGCGAGTTGTGTGAGGTGATTTGTGCACATCTGTGTCTGTCTGTATGGTGTGTGTGTCCCTGGGGTGTTTATGTGTGTGTCCCTGTGGGATGGGGTCTGTGTGGTGTGTGTCTCTGTTGTGTGTGTCTCTTTGTGGTGTGTGTGTCCCTGTGGGGTAAGTGCATGTGCCCCTATAGGGTGTGTATGTGTGTGTGCCCCTGTGTGGGGGTCTGTGGTGTGTGTGTATCTGTGTTGTATGTGTCTCTTTGTGGTGTGTGTGTGTGTCCCTGTGGGGTGAGTACATGTGTCCCTATAGGGTGTGTATGTGTGTGTGTGTGTCCCTGTGGGGGGGTGTCTGTGTGGGGGGTGTGTGTCTCTGTGTTGTGTGTGTCCCTTTGTGGTGTGTGTGTGTCCCTGAGGGGTGAGTGCATGTGTCCCTATAGGGTGTGTATGTGTGTGTGTCCCTGTGGGGGGTGTCTGTGTGGTGTGTGTGTGTCTCTTTGTGGTGTGTGTGTCCCTGTGGGTAAGTGCATGTGCCCCTATAGGGTGTGTATGTGTGTGTGCCCCTGTGTGGGGGTCTGTGGTGTGTGTGTGTATCTGTGTTGTGTGTGTCTCTTTGCGGTGTGTGTGTGTGTGTCCCTGTGGGATGAGTGCATGTGTCCCTATAGGGTGTGTATGTGTGTGTGCCCCTGTGTGGGGGTCTGTGGTGTGTGTGTGTATCTGTGTTGTATGTGTCTCTTTGTGGTGTGTGTGTCCCTGTGGGGTGAGTGCATGTGTCCCTATAGGGTGTGTATGTGTGTGTGTGTCCCTGTGGGGGGGTGTCTGTGTGGGGTGTGCGTGTCTCTGTGTTGTGTGTGTCCCTTTGTGGTGTGTGTGTGCCCCTGAGGGGTGAGTGCATGTGTCCCTATAGGGTGTGTATGTGTGTGTGTCCCTGTGGGGGGGTCTGTGTGGTGTGTGTCTCTTTGTGGTGTGTGTGTCCCTGTGGGGTGAGTGCATGTGTCCCTATAGGGTGGCTATGCGTGTGTGTCCCTGTGGGGGGGGTCTGTGTGGTGTGTGTGTCTCTTTGTGGTGTGTGTGTGTCCCTGTGTGGTGAGTGCATGTGTCGCTATAGAGTGTGTGTGTGTCCCCTTGGGGGTGTGTGTGTGTCTTTGTGGTGTGTGTTTGTTTGGGTGCGTGGTGAGTATCCAATGTTGGGGCTGCACCTTAGCGACTATAGACTTGCTGTTACTCTTTGTGTGCGTGTGGTGTGTATACATGTCCCTGTGTGTGGTGAATATCTCATGTTGGGACCCCACCTTAGTGACTATATGCTGGTATGTGCTGTTAGTCTTTGGCGCTATCATTAAGTCCCTCTCATTCACAACTGTCAACTGGTAACTGTCACTTTTTCCCCATTATGTAGATAGGGGCAAAATTGTTTGGTGAATTGGAATGCGCGGGGTTAAAATTTCGCTTCACAACATAGCCTATGACGCTCCCGGGGTCCAGACGTGGGACTGTGCAAAATTTTGTCTCTATAGCTGACAGCTGTCGATTTTCCTCCCACACGTTTCCTTTCCCTTTTTTCCCATTATGTAGATAGGGCAAAATTGTTTGGTGAACTGGAACGTGCAGGGTTAAAATTTCGCCTCACAACATAGCCTATGACGCTCCCGGGGTCCAGATGTGTGACTCTGCAAAATTTTGCGGCTGTAGCTGCGACGGTGTACATGCCAATCCCGGATATACACACATACACACATACACACATTCAGCTTTATATATTAGATGAGAGCAATTACCGTAGTAATAATATGCAGAACAAAAGACACATTTACATCTGGTACTTTAGCCGTCCACTGTAACAGTGTTATATTGTGACGTTATCCAGGGGACCCATCAACACAGGACTTTTGATTTTCTAGGAAGATCGTGTGCGAGCAGCAATTTGTATTGAAAATGGGAATTAATACGTATTAATAGATCTGCTCTAGAAGGAACAACCGGGGCCCGCCAGTATGTTGCTATACATTGTCAAGCGGATATTAAAACATTTTTCTAAGGATTGGTCTTAGAGGAGAGGACACATCCTCCAATCCCATCCCCAGCATAGGCCATAGGTGCCTCAAGGGCCAAAGGGATGCCCGTAATATTTTGTAGGAGATGCTCCACCTCCTGCCAAAAAGGATACAGTTTGGGGCAGGTCCACCACAGGTGTTCCATGGTGCCCTGAGAGTTGCAGTTCTTCCAGCATAAAGGTGAGACAGGCCGTCCAGTGTTTTTAAAGGGAACCTGTCAGCTAGTTTATGCCTCCCCAGCTATCACTGTCTGTAGCTGCAGCTTTATAATACCAGTCTAATCATCCCTGTCTGATCTCATAGTGTAATGTGAAAGGTGAAAAAAAAAGCATTTGTACACTTACATTTCCTTATGTAATGAGGCAGTCAGTTCCCAGCTTGGAGGACGGGGACTGTTTGGCAGGTTAATAGTTAACATTTCAGCCTTGTGCTAGAACATGTTGGGAGACCTGATGTGATGTCACAACCATGTGACTACAATAGGCGGAGCTAAGTTCTCATAGAGCATAATACATTTGCTGGCTTAGCTCCGCCCACTATGGTCACATAATCGTTACATCACACAGGTCCTTTAGCTATCCAAGTTAAAAGTGAGTTAACTATTATCCTGTCAGACAGTCCCCCTCCTCCAAGGTGGGGACTGAAATGTATGTGTATAAATGCTTTTCTTTCACCTTTCACATTACACTATGAGCTCAGACAGGGATGATTAGACTGGTATTATAAAGCTACAGCTACAGACAGTGATAGCTGGGGAGGCATAAACCACCTGACAGGTTCCCTTTAAATGTAGCCAAGCTCTGTGGGATAAGGTACCACCCATATTGGAGCTTTTTTGATTGCTCCAGATGGTTTACACACTTTGAGTAGCGTGATTGGCAGTTTAGAACCAACCATCTATAAGAGACATGAAGGACAGACGGGCCTCCCAATTCCTCATGTACGGCAATTTAGCCTGGTCCCCCTGTCCCGACAGGGCCCCGTAGATAATGGCCACGCCATGTCGGCTGGAGGTGCCGAGCTTAAAAAAACGTCGAAGGGGGTTAACGGTCAGACCCATTTCCAACGTTGGTAGTGAAAGGGAGTTAAGGAAATGTCGCAGTTGGAGAAATCTGTAATATGCTGCATTAGGCAGGGAGAAGTTGGATGCTATAGTCGAAAACGGCAGCAAGCTTCCTCCATCTACAATCTGTTCTAGATGGAAGATACCCCTATTCCTCCAGGGAACCAGGAAAAGCGAGTCCACCAAATTTTCCACAGCCATCAAAGAGACATACTGATAGAGAGATAGGAACGAGGATCTCCCCAATTTAGACCACGTCCCCAGCAATAACCTATATTATGGCCACCAATTATGTGGGGCTAAACTCCACTTTAAAGTAAACCTATTGATGAAATGAGTTTAATAGCCAAATTTCTTGGTATAAATATCACTTTATTGAAAATAGAAAATATATAATATAAAAAGAGGTCATAGGCCTAGTTCACACATATCAGCTTTTTTAACCTTCTCTGCGTTTTTTGGGCTGTTAAAAAAAACACAGGTGCATTTGAGTGTACATGCGTTCTTCAGCTCCACTTGCGTTTTTTTCCCCATGCATGCAGCGTTTTTTGGGTGCTGGAAAAAAATGCAGGGGTTGTTTTCAAAAACGCATGCATTTTTTTAACATGGGGCCCTATGGGAAACGCATGCGTTAATGCAGGACACATATAGGCACCTGCGTTAACGCTAGTGTTTTTAAAAGGCTCATTGAGGCACCCTGCGTTAACGCTAGCGTTTTTGCCTGCGCTTTTGGTGAAAAAAGGACTAAGTCCAAAAACGTGGCAAATACTTTCAGACACACAAGGGACATTTTTTGGCACTCTTAAAAAAACGCATGTGGTTTTAGGAGTGCTAAAAAAACGCAAATTGTATGTGAACAATGCCATATATACCGTGTTTCCCCAAATATAAGACAGTGTCTTATATTAATTTTACCCCCAAAAGTCCCACCCTGTCTTATATTCGGGGTATGACTTATATTAAAAAAAAAATGACAAAAATGAAAAGTCCCAGCCCCATACAGTATGCCACTGCAGCCCTCAGCACAGTACCGTTAAAACCGCAATTCCGCCGCACAGCCGACTTGCAGCACACTTGCGGCATACTTGCGGCAGGTCCCCATACAATGTACGGTACTGTATGGGACACTTGCGGCAAGGTGCGGCAAAGGTGCGGTAACCGCACCTTGCCGCAAGTGTCCCATACAGTACCGTACATTGTATGGGGACCTGCCGCAAGTGTGCCGCAAGTCGGCTGTGCGGCGGAATTGCGGTTTTAATGGGCAAGTCGGCAAGGAAACATCCTTACTTTTTAGGGTAATGGCGGCCTCGGGCTATGGATTCCTCCGCGGTGCAGGGCGTTGTCCAGATGCTTCTTCATGCAGGAGCCTCTGGCCAATCAGCACTCGAGCTGCTGAGCCAATCAGCGCTTGAGATGCTGGGGAGCCGCTGGCCAATCAGAAGCTCCTGCCGGCAGCGGTGACGTCAGGCCCGGGCGACAGGCGCACAAGATTAACCCTATGCCCTCGGGGTTACCTGCGGCACCTGAGGGCAGAGGGGAGCCCACGGGGGACAGCGGACCTGCGGCTGCACCTGAGGGCAGAGGGGAGCCCACGGAGGACAGCAGGGCCAGTGGGACAGCGGGGACACAGGTAAAACATGCAATGGGCAAAAATGGCACTTTAGCGGTACCCTGTCTGATATTCCCCGAAAGTAAGTCACCCTGTCTTATAATCGGGGTACGACTTATATTGGAAAATTCTGCGCCAGCCCTGCCCTGACTTATATTCGGGGGTGACTTATTTTCGGGGAAACAGGGTAGTAATGCAGGAAAAGAGTCCAATGACCGGGCACTACACACATGGAGCTCTGCTAAAAGCCTGTCGGCTATCCCCGGTGCCTGGTGTTGCACAGCCTTAAATGAATAATCAGAGATTCAAAAAAGAGGATAAAGAAAGGCGGCACTCACCGTATAGGTTGGTGGAAGGGTGTTTTAATCCAGGAAGGTCAATCCATTAAAACATTGTTAGTGCGGTGGGGAGAGGGAGTGAGAGGCCGTCGGAACGACGGTACCGTTTCGTATCGTGTAGTGATACTTCTGCGGGGGGTTCCAGTATAGAACCCGCAGAAGTATCACTACACGATGCGAAACGGTACCGTCGTTCCGACGGCCTCTCACTCCCTCTCCCCACCGCACTAACAATGTTTTAATGGATTGACCTTCCTGGATTAAAACACCCTTCCACCAGCCAATACGGTGAGTGCCGCCTTTCTTTATCCTCTTTTTTGAATGCCATATATAGACAAAATCACTTTAAAAATCCCATCAGAGACCAAAACATCCCTCAATTTTATTATAGGATATCAACCACATGATATTGTACAAACCTACTACAATTCACACTAGTACACTCAAATATATTATATTTATCTAGAGACCTTGCCAGTGATTATTCGAACAAAAATATGATAAAGTACAAAGTGCAAGTACAAACTAATTTTTTGAAAAATTTTGTGAAATTCCCAAAAATTGAAAAAGCTTTTCATCGGAATATTTACTGTTAAAAGTGTATAAGTGCAAAAAAACAATAAAATTTTGTTTAAATTATGTGATAAAACAATCTATATTCCTAGTGCATCACGCTGTGCTTCAAAATAAAGAGAATGTGAAAGAAAAAACTATATGCTAAAGTGCATAGGGATTGTGTTTTTTTACACTGGCAGAGTATCTAAACATATGGATAATTCACAATGTATATCTACTTATCTACTTATATAATCGGGAGTTTGGGATTCGGGCACTGTAGCCGAATCCCAAAATCCTTTGCGGCACTGCGAGCGATGACACGATAGCCGCAGCCGCACTAGCTCACACCGCTGCCACTCTCACCGCTGGGGCCTCAGTGTCGCCATGCTGGTGGAGTAGCGGTGTAGGGGCAGCGCCCCTCTCCCCGGAATACACACTGTCCGCAGCGACGGCTCTCCTCACAGCCCCCCCGCGGCACCCCCGCTCCTCCTCCTGCCCCCCGCGGCACCCCCCCTCTTCCTCCTGCCTTCCCGTGGCTCCCCCGCTCCTCCTCCTGTCCCGCCCGCGCTTTCCCGCACTCCTTCTGCCCCACTCGCGCTCCCCCCTGCCCCTTCTGCCCTGCCCGCGCTCCTCCCCGCTTGCGCTCCCCGCGTTCCCCCGCTCCTGTGTCATCTCTTCTTATATTTACCCTCCGCCGAGCGCTTGGTGCTGGGAGTAGTAGCAGCCATTGTGCTGATACGACCTTGCATGATGTCAGAATGACATCTGCGTTCTGCACTGTGATTGGCCCGCTTGCGGTCATGTGATATGTTACGTACTTATCACATGACCGCGAGCGCCCCAATCACAGCACCGAACGCAGATGTCATTCTGACATCATGCAAGGTCCTATCAGCACAATGGCTGCTACTACTCCCAGCACCAAGCGCTCGGCGGATTGTAAGTATAAGAATTTCACAGCCTCCTCCGTCCTCACAGCCTCCTCCATCCTCACAGCCTCCCTATCTTCACAGCCTCCTCCATCCTCACAGCCTCCTCCATCCCCTCAGCCTCCTCCATCCTCACAGCCTCCTTCGTCCTCGCAGCCTTCTCCATCCCCTCAGCCTCCTCTATCCTCACAGCCTCCTCCATCCTCACAGCCTCCTCCATCCTCACAGCCTCCCTATCTTCACAGCCTCCTCCATCCTCACAGCCTCCTCCATCCCCTCAGCCTCCTCCATCCTCACAGCCTCCTTCGTCCTCGCAGCCTTCTCCATCCCCTCAGCCTCCTCCATCCCCTCAGCCTCCTCCATCCTCACAGCCTCCTCCATCCTCACAGCCTCCTCCATCCTCACAGCCTCCTCCATCTTCACAGCCTCCCTATCCTCACAGCCTCCCCATCCCCTCAGCCTCCTCCATCCCCTCAGCCTCCTCCATCTTCACAGCCTCCTCCATCCTCACAGCCTCCTCTATTCCCTCAGGCTCCTCCATCCTCACAGCCTCCTCAATCTTCACAGTATCCCTATCCTCACAGCCTCCTCCATCCCCTCAGCCTCCTCCATCTTCACAGCCTCCGCCGTCCTTACAGCCTCCTCCGTCTTCACAGCCTCCCTATCTTCACTGCCTCCTCCATGCTCAAAGCCTCCTCCATCCCCTCTGCCTCCTCTATTCCCTCAGCCTCCTCCATCCTCACAGCCTCCTCAATCTTCACAGTATCCCTATCCTCACAGCCTCCTCCATCCCCTCAGCCTCCTCCTTCTTCACAGCCTACGCCGTCCTCACAGCCTCCTCCATCCTCACAGCCTCCTGCATCTTCACAGCCTCCTCCATCCTCTCAGCCTCCTCCATCCTCAGCCGCACTACCTGACACCGCCGCCATCCTGCCAACAGTCAGCCCCGCGTCATCGCGACCGGCCTTGCGGCCTCTGCGAGGTCCACGCTGCCCGGATGCCGGCGGTGGTTTCCGCCCCTCGCCGCTCTCTCACCGCTGCGGCCTCAGTGTCGCCATGCTGGTGGAGTAGCGGTGTAGGGGCTGTGGGCAGGTGCCGGGAGCCAGTGACGTCGTCCTGCGGGCGGCGGTGGCCAATGGGAGTGAGCGGACCCTGTCAGGCTGCAAAAACTGACACGCCCCGCTCACTCCCATTGCCCGCCGCCACCCCTGCAAGCGGATTGGGCGCTGTGTTGTACACACAGGACGCCCATCCCATTGCCCGGGACTCGGCGTCCTGGACCAATCTGATGGCCGTCCTGTGTTTACCACACACCGCCCAATCCGCTCCTTCCCCTCAGGTCACACATGTGACTGATCCCTCTCTGCAGCACCCAACCCGCCGCAGAGGACAATGCCGTGTGACTGGGGCTGCGATCAGCCCCAGCACACAGCCACGTCCTGCCGTCGACCGGTGATGTCGCCGCTCCAGCCGCATCTCTCCTCACCCCTCCAGCCGGACCTCTCCTCACCCCTCCAGCAGGAGCTCTCCTCACCCCTCCAGCCGGAGCTCTCCTCACCCCTTCATCTGCACCTCTCCTCACCCCTCCAGCTGCACCTCTCCTCACCCCTCTAGCCTCACCTCTCTTCACCCCTCCACCCCCACCTCCCTTCACCCCTCCAGCCTCTGCTCTCCTCACCCCTCCAGCCGAACTTCTCCTCACCCCTCCAGCCGGACCTCTCTTCACCCCTCCAGGCTCTGCTCTCCTCACCCCTCCAGCCGGACCTCTCTTCACCCCTCCAGCTTCTGCTCTCCTCACCCCTCCAGCCGGATCTATCCTCACCCCTCCTGCGGGACCTCTCCTCACCCCTCCAGCCGAACGTCTCCTCACCCCTCCAGCTGAACCTCTCCTCACCCCTCCACACTCACCTCTCCTCACCCATCCAGCCTCACCTCTCCTCGCCCCTCCAGCCTCACCTCTCCTCACCCCTCCAGCCGGACCTCTCCTACCCCTCCAGCCTCACCTCTCCTCACCCCTCCAGCCTCTGCTCTCCTCACCCCTCCAGCCTCTGCTCTCCTCACCCCTCCAGCCTCTGCTCTCCTTACCCCTCCAGCCTTCCCGCACATCATACTCTGCTATCCACAGAGCCCCCTCTATACTCTGATACCCACAGAGCCGCCTGTATATTCTGCTACCCACACAGCCGCCTCTATACTCTGCTACCCACAGAGCTGCCTCTATACTCTGCTACCCACAGAGCCGCCTGTCTACTCTGCTACCCACAGAGCCGCCTCTATACTCTGCTACCCACAGAGCCGCCTGTATACTCTGATACCCACAGAGCCATTTCTATACTCTGCTACCCACAGAGCCGCCTCTATACTCTGCTACCCACAGAGCCGCCTGTATACTCTACTACCCACAGAGCCGCCTGTATACTCTGCTACCCACAAAGCCGCCTCTATACTCTGCTACCCACAGAGCCGCCTCTATACTCTGCTACCCATAGAGCCGCCTCTATACTCTGCTACCCACAGACCCGCCTGTATACTCTGCTACCCACAGAGCCGCCTGTATACTCTGCTACCCACAGAGCTGCCTGTACAATCTGCTACCCACAGAGCCTTCTCTATACTCTGCTACCCACAGAGCCGCCTGTATAATATGCTACCCACAAAGCCGCCTGTATACTCTGCTACCCACAGAGCCCCCTGTATACTCTGCTACCCACAGAGTCCCCTGTATACTCTGCTACCCACAGAGCCCCCTGTATACTCTGCTACCCACAGAGCCCCCTGTATACTCTGCTACCCACAGAGCCCCCTGTATACTCTGCTACCCACTCACCCGCCTGTATACACACAATTAATTTCACCGCGCTCCCGATGCAATTGCATCGGGCCTTTTTACTAGTCTAATATATAAAGCTGAATGTGTGTATGTGTGTATGTATGTATATCCGGGATTGGCATCTACACCGTCGCAACTACAGCCACAAACTTTTGCACAGTCTACATAATGGGGAAAAGTGAAAGGAAAATCGACAGCTGCCAGCTACAGCCACAAAATTTTGCACAGTCACACGTCTGGACCCCGACAGCATCATAGGCTATGTTGTGAGGCGAAATTTTAACCCTGCGCATTCCAATTCACCAAACAATTTTGCCCCTATCTACATAATGGGGAAAAAGTGACAGTTACCAGTTGACAGTTGTGAATGAGAAGGGCTTAATGACCACACCAAGGACTAACAGCATATAGTCACTAAGGTGGGGCCCCAACATGGGATATTCACCATGCACAGGGACATGTATACACACCACACGCACACAAAGAGTAACAGCAAGTGTACAGTCGCTAAGGTGCAGCTCCAACATTGGATACTCACCACACACCCAAACACACACACACACCACAAAGAGACACAGAGACACACACACCCTATACCGACACATGCACTCACCCCACAGGGACACACACACCACAAAGAGACACACACACCACACAGACCCCCCCACAGGGACATCACACATACACACCCTATAGGAACACATGTACTCACCCCACAGGGACACACACACACCACAAAGAGACACACACAACACAGAGACACACACACTACACAGACCCCCCCCCACAGGGACACACACATACACACCCTGTAGGGACATATGCACTCACCCCACAGAGACACACACACACCACAAAGAGACACACACAACACAGAGACACACACCACACAGGCACCCCCCCACAGGGACACACACACATACACACCCTATAGGGACATATGCACTCACCCCACAGGAACACACATACCACAGGGACATACACACATACACACCCCACAGGGACACAGAGACACACACACACCCCACAGGAACACACAGACCTCATAGGGATGGACACACACCACAGAGACACCCCTCCCCCCCACAAGGACACACACCACAGGGACACCCCTCCCTCCCAAAAGTACACACACCACAGGGACCCCCCCACAGGGACACATGCACACCACTGGGACACACACACCCCAGGGACACACCCCCCCAGGGACACACACACCACACAGACTCCACCTCCTACTTTCCTGTGGTGTTTTCCTTTGTCCTCTTCCTTTCCCTGACTGCTTCCTGCTCACTTTCCCACCCCCCATCTTTCTCCCCCCGCCATCCCACGGGCTGTCTGAGCCATCCCACTACCTGGGTTCACTCACTATCCCTGGGACCTGGTTTGTTGGGTGTGTTTGTGGGTGACTGGACTTACCAACCTTGGTTGCCACAGACGGAATACTACACCCCTAGTGTGGGTGCAGTACCCCTCAGTGGCGACCAGACCGCTGGGGTGCCACATTTTCCCCCATGTCACAACTCTAACTGCACAACTGGCTGTGGGAAAACACAAATGGGCGATTCTGCAGAGATGTTCACACATTCTATTTCATGGGCATCAGAGGTCTGCTCCAAAGATTCACACACTCCAGAGAAGGAAAGCATCTGCTCCAATGCCCAAAATCTTTTGGAGTTAGAACCTGGTCCGAGTAGAATTCAGACTCTCATCACCAGACTTTAACCCCCCTGGTGTGGAGGTGATGATGAGACTCAGATACCTGAGGATCACCTGCACTGTCTGTGTATTCAGGGAAGAAAGAGAAGGGCAACTCTCAGGATGAGGAGTGGAACAACAGAATGGATAATGATGAGGTTCAAGATCCCACTTGGAATCAATCCAGAGTCATGCAGCTGAGTAGTTCTGCAGACGAGATGGAGAAGGAGGAAGACGAGAAGGTTAGATTGCGTCGTCAAACACAGATAGAATGCTGCAACCACAACAGGCACTGCATCATCAGCTACAGCTCTGGCTCTGGACTGCAGCAGTCATGGGTCTGCAGTTGTAAGGACCGTCAAGGATCGCCTAGCCTGGGCATTTTTTAATACCACAAAGGATGATCCAACTCACTTTATTTGCAAAGTTTGTAAAAAAATTCAGTAGAGGCAAAAAAACAACAATTTAACTACTACATGTATGAACCAGCACATGGCCCAACAGCATGTGTTACTCTGGCAAACTAACTGTAGTAAAACAGGGCTTAGCAGGCCTCAACGATCTCTGTCCACCACATCAACCACATCTGCTGCTTCTTCCTCCTCCGTCACCGTGTCAAGTGTTTTCACATAGGTCTCCAGACACAGAACCTGCAATTGTTTAGCTGCTATACTTGGGTGAGTGAGAGCCCATCAGCTGTTACGGACGTAGACAAGCCTGCTGTTTTTGACTGATATGAAACACCGAGCGTACCACTTCTTTCTCAACCCACCATAACATCTCTGCTTGCACCTCCCTCAATGCAGCAGTTTTTTGGGTAGATCCTATTTCGCCCACTGTAAGCACAGCAGCTAGCTTCTTGGTCTTACAGTTGTGGTCACATCAAATATTATTTCTTCCTACACATTACAAAGCAAAGAGCAAGCTCTTCCCTTCACCATCTTAAAAATTTGTTGGCCATGGCAATGCTGCCTTTCTGCCTTGTGAATACAGGCGGTTTTTGAAAGCTGATGGTAGTCGCAGTCCTCCAGTATCAGTTGCCTTTACTTCTCTGAGGCTTCTCTGAGGCTAAGTTCACATCACATTTTTGATGCGTTTGTCTGCAATATGTTTTTTGTGCTGCATTAACGCATTGAAAAGCATGCGTTATCGCACCCATAGACTTGTATGGGTAAAGGCATTGCAAATGCAATGCAAAACACAGTTGCATTTAAACGCATACATTGTTACCCAGCGCACAGAAAAAAATTGCCAGCAATGTTTTCTGTGCGCTGTGTAAAAATGTGTTTACCCATACAAGTCTATAGGTGCGTTATCTCATGCATTTGACTGTGTTTCTATGATTGAATTCAGTACAAAAAACGCATTGCAGTGAAACGCAGCAAAAACATGATGTGGTGAAAAGGCCCTAAGAAAGGCTGTGCCTGCCCTACACCAGCATGTTGCAGACAGCATCACTATTCCTTGAGAAATTCAGTAGAAAAGAAACAAAGAGGGGTGCATGTGTGCAACCATAGGTGGTAGGGTTTGAGCAATGGGGCAGATGGGCTGCTCACCTTAGCTGGTTGTGCCGTCTTGCACAACTAGGTCGTGTGCCTTAATGTGAATTTGCGATGCCTGGGGCCCGGAGCTATGGAGATTGCCGGTGGTATAGCTGCTTCCGTGATACTTTCGGGTACGGTGACATGAGCGGGAAGACGTAACCATGTCACAGAGGGTCCTTTAGCGGTGCTCCTGGTTGCCCGGCTTTGCTCTGTGTTATTGGGTCCCGGAGATGCTTCTGCCGCTACTCCTTTAGCGAGGGAAGGGAAACATGCAGGAAAAGAATGGTAGCGGTCTTATCGAAGCGCTGGGTACAAAGGAGGCTGGTACAATGATTCTATTTAATTGATAAACCTTTTATTGCCCTTTAGTTCCACAACGCATTTCGACAACGGTTCATCCATTATTTCAATTGGATTAGCTACAAACCTGAATCTGGATGGAAGCCAATCCATTAATAGTCTTTCAAAACATTAACCACCTTCCAATGTTAATACACCCAGGGAAGCCCCCTCTCCACTTACAAATAAAAGGTCAACTGTAGATACTATTCTAGAACATCTGCCTCCAGTAACAGAGAACTTAATAGTGGACCCAATTGAAATTAGTCAAGGGTCAATTGTTCCAATACAAAAAGCAATTGAATCCACACAATCCACTCATATAAGTACAGAAAGTAATACCACTCAGCTAAAAAACTACAAAATCACGTAGTTTTTTCAAGTTGCCCAGGGACGACACCCAAAAAGAAGAAGAGGGGAGAGGGTGTAGAGTAAGCAGTAGAACCTTCTGAGGAGCCTCCAATAGATCAGGAAGTTATACTAAAGAAACCAAAAGCCATGTAGATATGATTCCACCAGTTAGTAGTGGTACAAATACACCCATTAAACGTTCGGGTATTTTTAATATTTCAAACCAACCGCTAACAAATGAAGAGACCTCACTTCTAGAAAGAGGACTATCCTTCAGCCCAACATCCAATCTTGACACGTTCTCCCTCTACCTAGACCTGAATGAATTTTTTACGAAGTTGACCATTCAAAAGGACTTTCTTGTTGAAGAGCAGAGTAAAGTTGGAGCTCCCATATTAACTCCATCAGAACCATTACCAATAGATGCAACCAACAATAAGAATATAATTCATGTGGATGTAAAAGGTCAAAGTAGCAATTTCTATCCTTTATACCTGTAACGCCGGTGGTCTGGTGTCTTGGTTCCCTCGGCGTTACTGCGCTTTCACCCAATGCTCCTTCCCCCCCTGTCCAGCTGGGAGACTGTAGTATGTTACCTGGATAGGATTCTGCTCAGTTCCCAGCTCCGCTGCGTAGCTGCACGTGTTGTATTGTCAGTGCTCCGCTGTTTACCTCTCGTGTGGACCCTGGCTCCCGCTGTGGAAGCTATCCGCGGGTTGTGAGGTCCTCTGCAGCTGGTGCATGACTTTCCACGTGTGTCTAGGCTTGCAGCCGCTGCCAGGTGCTCTGGGCATCGGTTCCTGTGCTGGCTATGCTGTATGGGTTCTGACTGTGCCTAGGGTGCGCGCCGCCACACCTTCCCCAGTTTAGTAAGATGGAGGGTGTGCGCTTGAATTGCTGTCCCCAGCCTATAGCTGAGGGTCAGCTCCTATTTAAAGTTCCTCTTCCCTGTTGGGCGTCGCCAGAGCCTCGCATTAGGTTTCTTAACCTAGCCCAGTGTGTTTGGTCCAACATGCTGCTCCTGGTCTGCCTTGTTTACAGCTCCTGTTCTGCCTGCTACCAGTTCGGGGAAAGCTGATGTCTGTGTCCCTGGACCCGTCTTGTCTGTGTTGGTGCCAACGTCCTTGTCTTGTTCCTCCTTGTGTCTTGCTGTTCCCGGTCTGGAGCCGTGTCCGTTGCATGGAGTCCAGACGTCCTGACTGTCGGTGTCCAAGATGGACCTGAGGTTCTGCCTGGTGTCCGTGCCTGGTGTCCGAGATGATCCCGAGGTTCCGCCTGGTGTCCGAGATGGTCCTGAGGTCCTGCCTGATGATGTCTTGCCTTGTGTCCGAGATGACCCCGATGTCTTGCCTTGTGTCCGAGATGACCCCGATGTCTTGCCTTGTGTCCGAGATGACCCCGATGTCTTGCCTTGTGTCCGAGATGACCCCGATGTCTTGCCTTGTGTCCGAGATGACCCCGATGTCTTGCCTTGTGTCCGAGATGACCCCGATGTCTTGCCTTGTGTCCGAGATGACCCCGATGTCTTGCCTTGTGTCCGAGATGACCCCGATGTCTTGCCTTGTGTCCGAGATGACCCCGATGTCTTGCCTGGTGTCCGAGATGACCCCGAGGTTCCCGCCTGGTGTCCGAGATGACCCCGAGGTTCCCGCCTGGTGTCCGAGATGACCCCGAGGTTCCCGCCTGGTGTCCGAGATGACCCTGAGGTTCCCGCCTGGTGTCCGAGATGACCCTGAGGTTCCCGCCTGGTGTCCGAGATGACCCTGAGGTTCCCGCCTGGTGTCCGAGATGACCCGGAGGTTCCCGCCTGGTGTCCGAGATGACCCTGAGGTTCCCGCCTGGTGTCCGAGATGACCCTGAGGTTCCCGCCTGGTGTCCGAGATGACCCTGACGTTCACGCCTGGTGTCCGAGATGACCCTGACGTTCACGCCTGGTGTCCGTGATGTTCCGTGTCCATGATGTTCCGTGTCCTTGATGTGTGTTCTTGTTCAGTAAACGTTACTTTTTGCTATACCTGAAGTGTGCGGTGTTGTCTTGTCCTGCAGGTTACCACCTAGCCCACATGCTCAGCTGCCACAGAACCCGGTTGCTGTTCTTCCCTAGTCTGGGCAGGCCCGGGTCCCCCCTGTGGTCCAGTGGGTCCACATTCCCCTTACCTCATGGGTCGCGAGCGCGACCGTGACAGTAGGCTCTGGCCATGGACTCCGCTGAGCATGTGTGGACTGCAGGACATTCCCCGGATCCCACTTGGTATGTGGACTAGATTGCTCGAGCCCCGTGTGGTCAGCGGCTCTGATCACTCGAGTGATGGACTCTGCTGCTTTTTTGTGACCTGTGGGACGTACCGCCTAACCCAATTGAACTTTTTGTGGGACTTTTTTCTTTTGGGTTTTCAGAAGAGGGGGCCTGAGGAGGGGGATACTGTAACGCCGGTGGTCTGGTGTCTTGGTTCCCTCGGCGTTACTGCGCTTTCACCCAATGCTCCTTCCCCCCCTGTCCAGCTGGGAGACTGTAGTATGTTACCTGGATAGGATTCTGCTCAGTTCCCAGCTCCGCTGCGTAGCTGCACGTGTTGTATTGTCAGTGCTCCGCTGTTTACCTCTCGTGTGGACCCTGGCTCCCGCTGTGGAAGCTATCCGCGGGTTGTGAGGTCCTCTGCAGCTGGTGCATGACTTTCCACGTGTGTCTAGGCTTGCAGCCGCTGCCAGGTGCTCTGGGCATCGGTTCCTGTGCTGGCTATGCTGTATGGGTTCTGACTGTGCCTAGGGTGCGCGCCGCCACACCTTCCCCAGTTTAGTAAGATGGAGGGTGTGCGCTTGAATTGCTGTCCCCAGCCTATAGCTGAGGGTCAGCTCCTATTTAAAGTTCCTCTTCCCTGTTGGGCGTCGCCAGAGCCTCGCATTAGGTTTCTTAACCTAGCCCAGTGTGTTTGGTCCAACATGCTGCTCCTGGTCTGCCTTGTTTACAGCTCCTGTTCTGCCTGCTACCAGTTCGGGGAAAGCTGATGTCTGTGTCCCTGGACCCGTCTTGTCTGTGTTGGTGCCAACGTCCTTGTCTTGTTCCTCCTTGTGTCTTGCTGTTCCCGGTCTGGAGCCGTGTCCGTTGCATGGAGTCCAGACGTCCTGACTGTCGGTGTCCAAGATGGACCTGAGGTTCTGCCTGGTGTCCGTGCCTGGTGTCCGAGATGATCCCGAGGTTCCGCCTGGTGTCCGAGATGGTCCTGAGGTCCTGCCTGATGATGTCTTGCCTTGTGTCCGAGATGACCCCGATGTCTTGCCTTGTGTCCGAGATGACCCCGATGTCTTGCCTTGTGTCCGAGATGACCCCGATGTCTTGCCTTGTGTCCGAGATGACCCCGATGTCTTGCCTTGTGTCCGAGATGACCCGATGTCTTGCCTTGTGTCCGAGATGACCCCGATGTCTTGCCTTGTGTCCGAGATGACCCCGATGTCTTGCCTTGTGTCCGAGATGACCCCGATGTCTTGCCTGGTGTCCGAGATGACCCCGAGGTTCCCGCCTGGTGTCCGAGATGACCCCGAGGTTCCCGCCTGGTGTCCGAGATGACCCTGAGGTTCCCGCCTGGTGTCCGAGATGACCCTGAGGTTCCCGCCTGGTGTCCGAGATGACCCTGAGGTTCCCGCCTGGTGTCCGAGATGACCCTGAGGTTCCCGCCTGGTGTCCGAGATGACCCTGAGGTTCCCGCCTGGTGTCCGAGATGACCCTGAGGTTCCCGCCTGGTGTCCGAGATGACCCGGAGGTTCCCGCCTGGTGTCCGAGATGACCTTGAGGTTCCCGCCTGGTGTCCGAGATGACCCTGAGGTTCCCGCCTGGTGTCCGAGATGACCCTGACGTTCACGCCTGGTGTCCGAGATGACCCTGACGTTCACGCCTGGTGTCCGTGATGTTCCGTGTCCATGATGTTCCGTGTCCTTGATGTGTGTTCTTTTTCAGTAAACGTTACTTTTTGCTATACCTGAAGTGTGCGGTGTTGTCTTGTCCTGCAGGTTACCACCTAGCCCACATGCTCAGCTGCCACAGAACCCGGTTGCTGTTCTTCCCTAGTCTGGGCAGGCCCGGGTCCCCCCTGTGGTCCAGTGGGTCCACATTCCCCTTACCTCATGGGTCGCGAGCGCGACCGTGACAATACCATAAAGAATCGCACATAAAAACTTTTCAGCAACTAGTTTTAAAAGAAGTGCTCAACTTTTCAAACCCCAAACAAAAAGATAATCTAAGTCGGGGTGAAAGGGAAGCAATTCTCTCCCACCGTGAAAATGAAAATATTGTCATTAAGAGTGCTGACAAGTGAGAGGGGATTGTATTGATGAATAAAGGATGGTATTTAGAAGGGGGAAGAAAAATTCTAGATGATCAGGAGTAGTACGAAAAATTAGATCATGACCCCTCTATAATGGTCTTTTTGAAATACAATGAACCTATCAATGATGCGTACACCAAGGGTATCCTTGATAAGAAAGAAAAGAATATTTTTAGACATCCCACCTTATAAAATGCCCTATTTCTACTTTCTTCGTAAACTTCACAAGAATCCAATCAACCCACCCGGTCGCCCAATCATATCAGGGGTAAATTCAAACATTTACAATTCATCCCATTACGTGGACTTGATTCTCCCGAAATACGTAATGGAGCTCGCCTCCTATTTGATAGACTCTACTCAACTGATAAGAGATTAGGACTTTACACCCCACAAAGGGATGCATATCCTGGATGTTTCTGCCTTGTATAGTAACATCCTGCATGATTTAGGTGTCAGTGTCATTAATACATTTCTAACAGCAGATCAATATATGTCTGTAGAACAAACATTTTTTATATTGAATGCCATAAATTTCATTCTTAATTATGTTTTCACGTTTGATGGCTCTATCTATCGGCAGACAAAAGCCTGCACAAGGGGGCCGATATTCGCACCAAGTTACGCCAACCTGTACATGGTTGCACTTGAGTCCGTCCTCATTGTGCAGTCAATATTGGCTGAGAACCGGATGGTTTACTACCGCTGGTTCATTGATGACTTAATAATCATTTGGAGGGGGACAGAAGAGGAGGCCGTTAATTTTGGGACAGAGATTAATAATAACAGTTGGGGCCTGACCTTCACCGCATCTCATTCAACCTCGGCCCTCCAGTATTTGGACCTGTGGGTGCAGTTCGATGATCTGGGGAAGGTGTACACATCAACATATTTCAAACCGATTGATGTTAACAGTTATGTAAAGTTTGATTGTGGGCACCTCCCCAGGTGGATATTGAACGTACCTTATGGACAATACTGGAGGGTGAGAAAAAAATTGTGCTGAATCAAAGGTTTTTAAAAAAAACTTTTCTTGAAAAGGGTTACCCTAAAAAACTGTTACAAGATGCATATAAAAAACCAAAAGTGTAACACAAGATTCTTACATTGAGAAAATAGCAATAAGAGGGAGCAATAAGAATGTAGAAAACCTGACAAAATGGAGCCTCATCACTACATTTTGTCAATCAAGGAGGATGATTCATAGTCTTATGAAAAAATATTGGTTTATTCTGAAGGGTAATCCCGTCCTATCAGAACATCTTCCATCAATATTATAAACATGAAGAATAAGAGCCTACGGGTCATTCCATGTCAAGTGAACCAATGATTATTACCTCTATATTTTTAATTCTTTTGAGATTTTGTTATTTGATAATAGCATGTCAGACAATGCAAGATGTGAAGAGAAAATTTTTTTTAAAAATTTATTTTTTTTTAAAATGATTTTCAAACTTCGGAAAAAGTGCGAATTTCGCTGTTGCCTGCCTTTACGTTTCCCCTCATAACTAAGGCTAGGAATAAGATAGAGAGACAAAATAAACACCATTCTACTCAGAACTATACAGGCTTTCACCAGATATGTCACAAGAGGATCTTTGTTAATATTTTACCCATGTGATCGCAAGCGCAAAACTTTAAAACGCATTTCCAAAAAATCGGCGCGCTTTAAATATTTCAAAAACTGCCCATGTGTCTGCTTTGCTCTTAGCCACATCTGTACCAAATTTCAAGTTGGGATCGCGATGGGATCATATTTTAAAATATTTTACTATTAATAGCGTCAATGGGTCATTCCATATCAAGTGATCTAAATATTAATATTTTTTTTTACCTGACGTCTTTAGATTTTTTTATTTTTTTTCCTTTATGAAGTACTACTTTAGTTAATTACAAATTAAAAGTTTAGAATTTTTTTCTTCATCACTTAATTTTTTACAGATTTTAAAAGTTTAAAAAAAGTGTGAATTTTGGCCTGGTATGACTTTACATTTTTTTATCTTGGGCTAGAAATAAGATAGAGAAACAAAATAAACACCATTCTACTCAGAACTGTCCAGGCTTTCACCAGATATGTCACAAGAGTATATTTGTTAATTTTAATTTTTTACCCATGCGAACGCAAACGCAACATTTTGAAACGCATTTCCAAAAAAACGTTTTAATAAAAATTTTCCAAAACTGCCCATGTGTCTTTTATGCTCTTAGCCACATGTGTACCAAATTTCAAGTTGGGATCGTGATGGGATCATATTTTAAAATATTTAACTATTATAGTGTCAATTCAAAAATCTTGAATTCAGATCTGTTCAACCTGTGGTCTAAAAGCGTGGGGTCTATATTTATCAAATCCATTATTTTTAGACATTACTGTATTATTTAGATATGTTACTGCTTAGAAGCAGGAGAGGACATATAGGAAAAAGCTTTGTTAGGGCTCAACCTGAGAAAGCACAGGGATAGACAGTGAATGCAGAGCAGATGATAGGCCAGCAGCTCTGTCAATCATGTTAAGTGTCTACCCACTGCATTCAGGAAGTAAGACAGCTCGTTCAGACCTTTCATGTCCTGACATGTCTGGACATCTTCAGTCCTGAACAAACAATAGTCTGTACAAAGCCATCAAGGCTGTGTACTAAAATATGGGTGAGTAAATATATTAGTAGTTTAATGCTTTTATTATTAAGAGCCAATACACACAGTGCTATTCTTAGGGATCATCATTCAGAAAAACAGCCCCATTGATTTCTATGGGGTTCACCACATGCAGTGTTTTTGGAAACACTCAAGAGTGAGTAAATCACTGCTTGAACTACTTTTAATCGCTGCAATAAACGCAGCATTTATCATTTATATAAAAAAAGCTGCCATTTTTTCACTCGCGATTAAAAAAACTAACGCATATGTGGTAAAAACTTGGTAGAAAAACAAGCTGCCAAAACTGCAGCGTGTATCTGCAGACAGAAAAAACTGTGCGTGCTAGCCCTAAAACTCACTTTATAGTAATACAGTTCTATCTCAAGTGTACTGTAAATCTTTATTTTTATTACCTATCTTCCTTACTTAATATTAACTGTATTTTTCCCACACAGCAATGGCTGCTACTTCTCAAGAAACAGCATTTTATCATAGACACTGTTGCAATCCTTTTGAAAAAATATCAATATGATTGGCGCTGGTGGCTGGCTACTGTACTCTCCAAAGATTGTGAAAATGAAGAAGTAGAATTGACTTTATTGCATCCTTCTGGTCCAGCGCCATCCTTTGTGTATCCAAGAAAGCCAGACATTTTAAAAGTGCACAAAAATCAGATATTAACTCAGGCGGAGCCTAACACCGTGACAGGCCGGACATACTCTTTGGCACACAAGGAAATGGCGATTGCTAGTAAGCGTTTATGGACAAGATTACATTTCACCCACTAGAAGGGACAAATTGATAAAATGCCACTTTAAAAACATACTATTAATTGTTTGATTAGTTCATAATTTATAGAACGATGATTTAACTACTGTACTATTCTTATTAAACACTTCATAAATCACATGTTTAGTGATAGAATAGAAAACAAATTTATATGTATAAATAGGGGTTAACATTTTTGGTTCTTTTAATCTTGTTTAATCAAACTTTAGGATATAATCACCTTTCTTCTTTTGGTTTGTTCAATACATTCAAGTTGAAAATGCTGAGCGTTGTGTTCTGATCATTAAGATGTATTTATCCTGGCACTTATGGGATTTGTTTTTTGTGTTTCTTTTTTGTTGCATATAAATGTTTTATTCAATAAGTTGTGATAACTCATACAACCATAAAATAAAAAATATATAAATTTGACAGGTCCCAAGTTGAATCTCTGCACAAATATAACCAAGAACACAATCAGTCATTTTTTCACAATTGCCCGTCAATAGTTTGAATTTGATATAAAGAAACATAGTCTTGTAACATATCAAATGAAAGCTGTTACCGTTCTGAGTAAAATGATGCCTCTCCCACTTCATTATCTTATTTCTAGCCTGAGATAAAAAAAATGTAAAGTCATACCAGGCCAAAATTCACACTTTTTTTAAACTTTAAAAATTAGTAAAAAATTAACTGATGAAGAAAAAAATTCTAAACTTTTAAATTGTAATTAAAGTAGTACTTCATAAAGAAAATGAATTAAAAAAATCTAAAGACGTCAGGTAAAAAAAAATATTCATATTTAGATCACTTGATATAGAATGACCCATTGACGCTATTAATATTAAAATATTTTAAAATATGATCCCATCGCGATCCCAACTTGAAATTTGGTACAGATGTGGCTAAGAGCATAGCAGACACATGTGCAGTTTTTGAAATATTTAAAGCGCGCCGATTTTTCGGAAATGCGTTTTAAAGTTTTGCGCTTGCGATCACATGGGTAAAATATTAACAAAGATCCTCTTGTGACATATCTGGTGAAAGCCTGCACAGTTATGAGTAGATTGGTGTTTATTTTGTTTCTCTATCTTATTTCTAGCCCGAGATATGATAGAAAATGTAAAGCCATACCAGGCCAAAATTCGCACTTTTTTAAAACTTTAAAAATCTGTAAAAAAATTAACAGATAAAGAAAAAAATTCTAAACTTTTTTTTTGTAATTAACTAAAGTTGTTCTTCATATAGAAAAAAAATTAAAAAAATCTGAGGACGTCAGGGAAAAAAAATATTCATTTTTGGATCACTTGACATGGAATGACCCCTACGTAACATGCTAGCCCCCAGTAACATAAATTCAACGGTCAAAAGAACTCCAGCCATTGCAGAATGTGGCGACCAGGGCTGTTACTCTTGTAACACCCCAAAATGTTTGTGTTGCCACATCATCTGCAATGGTGTAAAATCATTTGTGTCCCGCACAACAAATAAAATATTTTTCATTAAGCATAGGCTTACATGTCAATCAACCTATGTCGTATATCTCCTGGAATGCCCATGTGGCCTTCAGTATGTTGGCCGCACCATCCACACAGTGCACTCCCGCCTAAAAATGCATGAGTATAATATCAAAATAGGGTATTAGTTTCACAGTGTATCAAGACATTATGTGGCACTTCATCATAAAGACACCAGTAAGATTAAATTGATTGTAAAAGCTCATGTGCCTGAAAATGAAAATGACCGTCTTGGTAATTTAGTTAGGAAAGAGAGCTACTGGATATATAAATTAGGGAGATTGGTTCCAGAAGGACATAATTTGACTATAGAAAATGTGATGAAACATTAGAATAAGGCATGAAAAAAGATATTTTTTTGAAGGTTTACTTAGTATATATTTTAATTATTCTAATCATTAAGATATTTGGAATCTTTGTAGCAGAGCGGAGTGGGTCTGAAGGGTTATTCTAAGTGCTAAAATATAAGATGAAACTAAAGCTCACTCACCAGATCTTGATAACCAGGGGAGGGACAAGTGACCCATGTCTGCTAATCACCACATTACCACAGCTCTTGTGGCAATGCTGTGATATGAAAAGTGGCTTTAACAGGCTGGTATAAGTGCACTTTTTGCCTGAATGTGACATCCCATGTCACATCTATCCCACTTCCTTCTTCAGTGGAGCGCAATGGACCACAAGATGTCACTTCTGGCTCCCACGTTACATCGACTCCTGATCTCGTCCAACCGGATACAGCGGTGAGACACCCGACGTCATCCTCCAAATCCGCCCACAATGACCGCGTCATTTTCAATGGGAGGAACATCTCTCTGTGCACCAAATAGCATATTAACCAGCCTACTACTACCTAGGTCATAAATTAATACAAATAGTTGAACAATATGTGGATAATGGTACATCATAAAGGGGTCTCTCCTATTAAACATAGATAAACTAAATGAACCTGATTATGGAGAGTTTCAGCTCAAATAATAATGGTACACAGATAGCCAAAGTGAAGTTTTTTATTAACAAAAACATGAAATTACAGTGGCTTCACATAGTACCAGCACATTACAGACAATAAAAATTCAGAGACGGTCCAAAGGACAGCTTAGGTAATAAAACCAACAATCAGCTCAGCATAACAAAGGTCCTAGCAAGGAGAAGAGTGGGGAAATCTAAGAGGGGCCAAAATCCTGCTGCAAAAGACCTCTGAGGTCAGGTCCCCTGGTTCTCATTAGTGGCTAAGAATGTCAGTATCTGTAGAACAACCAGGACAACCCATACCCAAAGTCACACAGCTATACATAGGCACCCAAGGTCACCCACTTACCCATGCTGACTGATATCTCCTGCTGATGTTGGACAAGGGACGCCCCGACGCGTTTCTCCCTATCGAGCTTCCTCAGGGGGCTACTCTCCCATGATTGTGGCCCTTCCTATAAAGTCCCCCACCAGGTGTGCGGCATCGTCGGGTTAATTACTGCACATGCATGGCCGCGTCATCTCTGGGCGCCCGGCCGCGCTCCGCCGCCACCGGAAGTGCGTCATTTGAAGCTGTTTCTGGTTTAGGCAGAGACCGTGGCTGCAACCCAAGAGACGCGCACTGCGCATGCGCGGACAACGTCGGCCGCCATCTTGGTGAAGGGCAAATGCCCTGCACCAAGTAATTATAGATTAATGGAGCGCTCCAATGGGGGAAATCTATTTAAAAGGTGGTGAAATACAGGGTTCAATTCCCACTAACCCTCATATATATTGAATCCTACTCCCCAAGTCAAAAGAACAATCTCACACCATGCAACTGCAAAAGGACATAAATACAGTTGGAAGGTATAAACATCGGAGATACAATATATAATACGATCCCAGTTATGTCTATCCAAAAGTGGTTCTAAATGGGTACTGTGTGGGTATTGAGAGCCCAGCCATATTTTGATCTATTGTTAACCACATAGCTGTCAAAAAATCAATACATCTTACAGAGGCATAAATCAATACGATATACAATAAGATCAAATCCTTTTCCTGAGTTGAATTTTATTCCCATCAATTCAATCCATAGGCTTCCATATGATGTTGAAGAAAGGGGGGGGGGAGAAAAATCCCAGTATAATTAGGAAGGACTATAAAGGAGAGCACAAAAAAGAAAAGTGTTAAAACCAACATATACAGATTAAAACTGAGGGTAACCCAGTTTTCAGGGCTCCCTCAAGGGCAGTGTCAACAACAGTCAGAGAGCGGCATCAACATAACACAACTGTCTCCCATCATTCTACCTAGGTCACCAGGTTTTGCTGTGTAACTTTGAATTAAGTGAGTTTAGTGCTCACTTGCAATTTTAGTATTGCTGCCAGAAAGGATAAGACAGTATGCCCAAAACATCACTACTCCCCTGATGACTTACTAACATAAAGAAACACGTCGGGAGAACCACGCACGTTATAAAAATAATGGCACTCTAAGTGAATGGGTTTGATGTCAAGTGGAATATGATAACTCTGAGTGAGAAGTCTGAGACCATGCATTCTTCTGAGAATGACCATGATTTGGTGGGATCGTTTCAGTCTGGCTAGAAAACGTGAGACATAATGAGTTTGTCTCCATATTTGGTTCATTTTATTTAAACCACACTGTAGACAACCAGAGGGAACCACAGAAGAAACTAAGTGAGTGGTTGATAATTTGTGGTAACTTGATTATCTAGCTTTCTTGTGGTACCCTATGCTAATCGTTGGTCTTAGCGTTAGCATAAGGGTATAAGGGTATACACATCACTTGTGCACTATTTTATATTTCATCCATAGATACCACTAACTTTTTACTGTTTTACTCATTAAATGTTAAGTTTTAGATATTATTATTTTCTACTACCTAGCAGGGCTGTGGAGTCGGAGTTAGTTTTGGTTGGAGTCGGAGTCTGTAGAAATGTACCGACTCCAGCTTTAAAATTTTTTATTAATATTTCATAACTGAACTTTCATATGAATTTTATAAATGTTACTCAAATATATATGTTCTATCAAACTATGAACAACAGTGATAAGCAGTTCTGCTGGATATAGAGATATTTCTTACTTCTTGTGTGTCACTGTTCTCCACTACCCTTCTAATCTTATACTTGGTTAACCTCATGCTGCCCCAAACCCCCTACTTACAATGTATGAAACTGAAAGTGAAAATGTGTTGCAAATTCTTAGTAGTAAAGCTCCTCCTCTAGACTAGATCATACTAGGTGTTTATCTCCCAAGCATCTCACACAGCTGCCTGCTACTCAGAAGAGGAAGACTGTAAGAAGTATTGTCCTTTCAACAAACTTTGCATCAGTTAACTGTGAGTATATGAGAAATAATAACAGTATTACTGACCACTATATCAGTTGTACGACCTGGCAATAATTTTGTACAATTGTTTTTAGGAAAAACAATTGTCATTTGGATTGTGAATGCAGAATTAAAAACCTGAGAATGTCAAAGAGGCATCACATTAAATCAGCTGTATTTGAACATTCACCATCACTCAAGATGGAAAACATTATGTCTGTCAGTGTATGACAAATGATCCAGACGAAAACAGATGCTGTCAAGCCAAGATCAGTGCATATTCAGGCAAAGATAAAAATGCTCCTACCAGAGCTTCTAATCTAAAGAGACATTTACAGCGCTTTCATCCAGAAGTACTGAAAGCAGTGGAAGAGAAAGACTGCATCCAAACCAAGGAACCAGTGCCCAGCTCTTCCAGTCAAACAAAGGAGCAGAGAACTTTGCAGCCATCAGTTGCAAGATATTTTGTCAGTGACAAAGTTACTGTGACAATGACAGTAGATACATTTAAAAAACAGATCAAAGAGCTTGTTGTAAAGGATAGTGTGCCTATTTCATTATTTTCACGACCAGCTTTTATGTGTCTGAATGGGGAAATGGCCCGCAAGCTTGGTGTTTCTCTGGAGAGAGAGAGTATTAGAAAATTAGTAATCGAAGAAGCTTTTAAACAAAAGGAAGAACTTAAAAAAACTCTCAAGGGACGCTTTCTGTTTCTTAAAATGGATGCCTGCACACGTCACAGAGTGAACTATTTTGCCATCAATATCCGATTTGTTTGTGACAAAAATGAAATAGTTACCAAGACATTGGCAGTAAAAAACACCAAAGCTCATCATATCAGTGAGTCTCTCCAGGTCTTGGTGGAAAAGGTTCTGCAAGACTATGAACTTAAAAAAGAGCAAGTTCTTTCTGTCGTAACTGACAATGCTTCAAATATGATAAGTACTATTAAGCTAATGAATGAGTGTAATGATGGTGACCAGCAGCTAGAACATTCTGGGTCCACAGACACAGAAATGTTTGAAATGGAGGAACACATTATTGTAACTGAGGAGCAAACTGAAGTTGCTTCAGATGATCAGTAACATGATAGTTTAGATGATCTTGTTGAAACTGTGTCAATACGTTCTTTCATTCATCACATGCGCTGTGTTGTGCATACGCTACAGCTGGCTATAAGAGACAGTCTGCAAGAAGGACATGCTGCTGCACTGATTGGAAAGGTGAGAAAATTGGCTACTGTTGCCAGAACCCCTAAAGTTGACTCAATTTTGAAGAGACATGCTGGAAAAGGGGCAATTATTGATCAAGCCACACGATGGGGCAGTACTTACTTAATGATTCAGCGCTTGGTTGAACTGAAAACCTTTCTTGTAGACATGGCTAACCCTCAACTGACGCTAAATGAAAGTCAGTGGAATCAGGTGACTGAGCTAGAAAAATTGCTAGAGCACCCATTTAGAGTGACTAAAAAATTACAAGCAGAGGACTTAACTCCAGGTATTTTCTTAAAGGAGTGGAAGAACCTGATGTTTCGCCTGTCCCAAAGAGGAGGGTTAATTGCAAGTGGCATTGCTACATCAATGAAACAGAGAGAGGAGCTACTATTGCAAAATAACATTCTTTTGGCAGCTGTTTATGTAGACCCAATGCATCGGATTCTTCTAGATGATCAACAGCTAAGTAAAGGAAAAGAAGCTCTGTTTGAAATAGCAGTAAGGATGAAAGGGTTGCAGAACAGTCAGGAGGAACAAGAAGAATTTGGTCGTCCTGCCACATCTTCACCCTCATCATCAACTGATGAAGAATTTAATTTCGAAAAGTATTTGGATCACAAGGACCGTGGAAAGCGTTCCCGCATAGAAGAAGAGTCATTCCAATCAAAGAACACAGCCAGTACATTTCAGCAGAATTTTTCAAGTGCACTAAAAGAAATTGAGAAATTTGACCGTTCATCAAAAATAACAGTGCAACAAGCGATTCCTCTGTATCCTGACATTGTCAGAGATGTTGCCCGAGTGGTTACTGCTTTGCCACCAACCCAAGTTAGTGTAGAGAGGTTGTTCTCTGCTCTCAAAATAATTAGATCAGATTTGAGGGCATCCATGAAGGAGGATCTGACAGAGGCAATTCTTTTTCTGAGGACAAATTTATAGATTTCTTCTTATTAACTGCATAACAGTGTTTATTGCATATTTACTTACAGTTTGGAAAAGTTTATAAAAGTTATTTGCTATATTCTAATTGTATTCTAATAAATATAGTTTTTGCTCTAAGTGGTCTGATTACCGTATATACTCGTGTATAAGCCGAGTTTTTCAGCACATAAAATGTGCTGAAAAGTCCCCCCTCGGCTTATACACGGGTATATACGGTAATATGATACAGCGCCCCCCCCGTGGTACCACCCCCCCCGTATATACAGCCCCCCCGTGGTATCCAGGGCCCCCCTTGCTGCACCTGTAAAGGAAGATATCAGTATACTTATCGCTGCCGCCGCCGCCGCTCCGCTTCTCGGTCACCGCGATACTCCGGGTCTTCATGCTTCCTGTTCCTTCTCCGGCGCTCAGGAAATGACGTCATTGTTTCGAGCGTCGGAGAAGGAACAGGAAACATGAAGACCCGGAGCAGCGCGGTGACCGAGAAGCGGAGCGGCGGCGGCGGCGATAAGTATACTGACATCTTCCTTTACAGGTGCAGCAAGGGGGGCCCTGGATACCACGGGGGGGCTGTATACAGCTGGGGCTGCTGTATACAGCTAGTGCCCCTGTATACTAATGGGGGGGGGTCTGTATACCCCTGGGGCTGCTGCCGTATATATACCCCCTGGGGCTGCTGCTGTATATACCCCCTGGGGCTGCTGCTGTATATACCCCCTGGGGCTGCTGCTGTATATACCCCCTGGGGCTGCTGCTGTATATACCCCCTGGGGCTGCTGCTGTATATACCCCCTGGGGCTGCTGCTGTATATACCCCCTGGGGCTGCTGCTGTATACTACCACTGGGGCTGCTGCTGTATACTACCACTGGGGCTGCTGCTGTATATACCCCGTGGGGCTGCTGCTGTATATACCCCCTGGGGCTGCTGCTGTATACTACCACTGGGGCTGCTGCTGTATACTACTACTGGGGCTGCTGTATACTACTACTGGGGCTTCTGTATACTACTACTGGGGCTGCTGCTGTATATACCACTGAGGCTGCTGTATACTACTACTGGGGCTTCTGTATACTACCTCTGGGGCTTCTGTATACTACCACTGGGGCTGCTGTATATACCACTGGGGCTGCTGTATATATCTCTGGGGCTGCTGTATACTACCACTGGGGCTGCTGCTGCATACTACTACTGGGGCTGCTGTATACTACTACTGGGGCTTCTGTATACTACTACTGGGGCTGCTGCTGTATATACCACTGAGGTTGCTGTATACTACTACTGGGGCTTCTGTATACTACCTCTGGGGCTTCTGTATACTACCACTGGGGCTGCTGTATACTACCACTGGGGCTGCTGTATATATCTCTGGGGCTGCTGTATACTAACACTGGGGCTGCTGCTGTATATACCACTGGGGAGGCTGCTGTATATACCTCTGGGGCTGCCGTATACTACCACTGGGGCTGCTGTATATATCTCTTGGGCTGCTGTATACTACCACTGGGGCTGCTGCTGTATATACCACTGGGGAGGCTGCTGTAACACTGCTGGGGCCTGTATGTACCACTGGGGAGGCTGCTGTATACCACACTGCTGGGGGCTGTATACCTGTGCTGGGGTCCACCCTCGGCTTATACACGAGTCAATAGGTTTCCCAGATTTTGGGGGCAAAAGTAGGGGGGTCGGCTTATACACGGGTCGGCTTATACACGAGTATATACGGTACTTATATGATGGTGAGAAACTGAATAAGCACGATGGTAATATTTTACAACAGTAAATTTATTGTTACGAAGTGGCCATTTATGAAGGAGTTGGAGTCGGAGCCAGAGTCAGAGCCGGAGTCGGAACCTGATAAAATCCAGGAGTCGGAGTCACAGTCGCAAAAGGCAAGGCAAAAGGCAAGGCACAGGGCAAGGCAAAAGGCAAGGCAAAAGGCAGGGCAAAAGGCAGGGCAAAAGGCAAGGCACAAAGCAAGGTAAAAGGCAAGGCAAAAGGCAAAAAGCAAGGCAAAAAGCAGGGCAAAAGGCAAGGCAAAAGACAGAAGGCAAGGCAAGGCAAAAGGTAAGGCAAATGCAAAAGGCAAGGCAAGGCAAAAGGCAAAGCAAAAGACAAGGCAAAAGGCAAGGCACAGGGCAAGGCAAAAAGCAAGGCAAAAGGCAAAAAACAGGGCAAAAGGCAAGGCAAGGCAAAAGGCAAGGCAAAATGCAAGGTAAAAGGCAAGGCAAAAGGCAAGATAAAAAGGCAAGACAAAAGGCAAAAGGCAAGACAAAAGGCGAGGCAAAAGGCAAGGCAAAAGGCAAAATGCAGGGTAAAAGGCAAGGCAGCAGGCAAGGCAAAAGGCTAGGCAAAAGGCAAGACAAAAGGCAAGGTAAAATGCAAAAGGCAAGGCAAAAGGCAAGGCAAAAGCCAAAAAGCAGGGCAAAAGGCAATGAAGAAGGCAAAAGGCAAGGCAAAGCAAAAGGCAAGGCAAGGCAAAAGGCAAGACAAAAGGCAAGGTAAAAGGCAAGGCAAAAAGCAGGGCAAAAGGCAAGGCAAAAGACAAAAGGCAAGGCAAGGCAAAAGGCAAGGCAAAAGGTAAGGCAAAAGACAAGGCAAATGCAAAAGGCAAGGCAAAAGGCAAAGCAAAAGACAAGGCAAAAGGCAAGGCACAGGGCAAGGCAAATAGCAAGGCAAAAGGCAAAAAACAGTGCAAAAGGCAAGGCAAAGCAAAAGGCAAGGCAAAAGGCAAGATAAAAAGGTAAAAGGCAAGACAAAAGGCAAGACAAAAGTCAAAAGGCGAGGCAAAAACCAAGGAAAAAGGCAAGGCAAAAGGCAAAATGCAGGGCAAAAGGCAAGACAGCAGGCAAGGCAAAAGGCTAGGCAAAAGGCAAGACAAAAGGCAAGGCAAAATGCAAAAGGCAAGGCAAAAACCAAAAAGCAGGGCAAAAGGCAATGAAGAAGGCAAAAGGCAAGGCAAAGCAAAAGGCAAGTCAAAAGGCAAGGCACAAGGCAAGGCAAAAGGCAAGGCAAAAGGCAAGGCAAAAGGCAAGGCAAAAAGCAGGGCAAAAGGCAAGGCAAAAGGCAAGGCAAAAGCCAAAAAGCAGGGCAAAAGGCAATGAAAAAGGCAGAAGGCAAGGCAAAAGGCAAGGCAAAAGGCAAGTCAAAAGGCAAGGCAAAAGGCAAAGCAAGGTAAAAGGGAAAATGCAAGGGAAAAGGCAAAACAAAAGGCAAAAGGAAAGGCAAAATGCAAAATGCAAGGCAAGGCAAAAGGACAGGCAAAAGGCAAAAGACAAGGCAAGGCAATAGTCAAAGTGCAAGGCATGGCAAAAGGCAAGGCAAAAGGCAAGGCAAAAGACAAGGCACAGGGCAAGGCAAAAGGAAAAAGGCAAGGCAAAAAGAAAGACAAAAGGCAAGGCAAAAGGAAGGCAAAAGACAAGGCAAAAGGCAAGGCAAAAGGCAAGGCAAGGCAAAAGGCAAGGCACAGGGAGAGGCAAAAAGCAAGGCAAAAGGCAAAAAGCAAGGCAAAAGGTAAGGCAAAAGGAGAGGCATGGCAAAAAACAAAAAGCAAGGCAGAAGGCAAGACAAGGCAAAAGGCAAGGCAAGGCAAATGGCAAGGCAAAAGGCAAGGCAAAAGGCAAGGCAAAAGGCAAACGGAAGAGCAAAATGCAAGGCAAAAGCAAAAGGCAAGGCAAGGTAAAAGGCAAAAGGCAAGGCAAAAGACAAGGCAAAATGCAAAAGGCAATGCAAGGCAAAAGGCAAGGCAAAAGGAAAGACAAAAGGCAAGGCAAAAGGAAAGACAAAAGGCAAGGCAAAAGGCAAGGCAAAAGGAAAGACAAAAGGCAAGGCAAAAGGCAAGGCAAAAGGTAAGGCAAAAGGAAAAAGGCAAGGCAAAAAACAGGGCAAAAGGCAAGGAAAAAGGCAAGGCAAAAGGCAAAATGCAAGACACAGGGCAAGGCAAAAGGCAAGGCAAAAGGCAAAAAGCAGGGCAAAAGGCAAGGCAAAAGGCAAAAAGCAGGGCAAAAGGCAAGGCAAAAGGAAAGACAAAATGCAAGGAAAAAGGTAAGGCAAAAGGTAAAAGGCAAAGCAAAAACCAAGCCAAAAGGCAGGGCAAAAAGCAAGGCAAAAGGTAAGGCAAAAGGCAAGGCTAAAGGCAAAAGGCAAGGCAAAAGCAAGGCAAGGCAAAAGGCAAGGCAAAAGGAAAGACAGAAGGCAAGGCAAGAGGCAAGTCAAAGCAAAAGTCAAGGAAAAAGGTAAGGCAAGGCAAAAGGCAAGGCAAAAAGCAAGGCAAAAGGCAAAAGGCAAGGCAAAAGGCTAAAGGAAAAAGGCAAGGCAAAAAACAGGGCAAAAGGCTAGGCAAAAGGCAAGGCAAAAGGCAAGGCAAAAGGCAAAATGCAAGGCAAAATGCAAAAGGCTAGGCGAAAGGCAAAAAGCAAAGCATAGGGCAAGGCAAAGGGCAAAGAGCAGGGCAAAAGGCAAGGCAAAAGGCAAGGCAAAAGGCAAAAGGAAAGACAAAAGGCAAGGCAAAAGGCAAGGCAAAGGTAAAGCAAAGGCAAAGCAAAAGGCAAGGCAAAAGACAAGGCAACAGAAAAGGCAAAAGACAAGGCAAGGTAAAGCAAAAGGCAAGTCAAAAGGCAAGTCAAAAGGCAAGGCAAAAGCAAGGCAAAAGGCAAGGCAAAAGCAAGGCAAAAAGCAGGGCAAAAGGCAAGGCAAGGCAAAAGGCAAGGCAAAAGCCAAAAAGCAGGGCAAAAGGCAATGAAAAAGGCAGAAGGCAAGGCAAAAGGCAAGGCAAAAAGGCAAAATGCAAGGCAAAATGCAAAAGGCTAGGCGAAAGGCAAAAGGCAAAGCATAGGGCAAGGCAAAAGGCAAAAAGCAGGGCAAAAGGCAAGGCAAGGCAAAAGGCAAGGCAAAGGTAAAAGGCAAAAGGCAAGGCAAAAGCACAAGGCAAAAAATGCAAAAGGCAAGGCAAGGCAAAAGGCAAGCAAAAGGCAAGGCAAAAGGCAAGGCAAAAGGAAAAAGCAAAGCAAGGCAAAAGGCAAGGCAAAAGGAAAGAACAAAGGCAAGGCAAAAGGCAAGGCAAAAAGGTAAGGCAAAAAAAAAAGGAAAAAGGCAAGGCAAAAAAACAGGGCAAAAGGCAAGGAAAAAGGCAAGGCAAAA